>JBBPTX010000387.1:0-28360 GCA_038094595.1 Pulveroboletus aff. annulatus
TTCCGGCAGTCAGCATCGTCCGCCTCTGCCTTGGCAATCTCTAGCAACAATTCCAAGTGTGCGAATCGGAAGCGCAAAATCTGCTGTGCCGTAGCTTTGCCAAAACTCTGTTTCAAGTCCTCGTAATCGTGGAACAAAGGTGGATTAATATGCCCTCCGTTTCTGGATTACGGGTTTCTATTTGATTAGATGGGGCTGCGGGGTCGATAAGTGACACCCTAACCCACCTGCCAGTCGCACCCGAACACGTCTCCTGCGCCTCTAACATGACCACGCTCAGCGGGTCACCGTCATTATTTCGTTCATGGTCTATGTCAAGCAGGGTCCTCGCAAACGATGCGCCCGATATTCCAGATCCAATGATTACTACCAGGTGACTCACGGATGAGGAATGTGTATGGGCGATTCTGAGACAAGGATACTCACCAACATCTGCATAGGTAGGCAAGTTGTCGCTGGAGTGGTGGGCAGCAATGGGTGACGGTGGAAATGTCCAGAATGACTGCGTCGGTTCTTTGATGGGCAGCCAAGGCGGTCCCGAAGTAAAATCACCTCCCTCGGGATGGTCTCGGTTGGGGACCCGACTCGGCTGGAAACGTGAAACGCAGTTGCCCATAGTAGTCCAGGTGAATCCACGACGGAATCAAGGGAATCAACACTGAGCGCCAGCGCGCGACTATGACGGTTCAAGGGGAAAGGAGGTCGTGAGTGAATCACCCATTCTAGGCAGATATTGGTTTGAGGCACCTAATTCGTTTCTGCCGTACATAGCCCACATTCTACAAATGGGGTTCAGCATGCTGAGAGATTGTGGGGTTTGTCCGGCTTGTTACGCGACACTGCATTTCATGCCGTAATCATCTCGAGTTGGTGGCGTGTGATAAAGATAAGATGTAATCTCGGTCCCCGCAAGTTCCGAACGGAAAAAATATACATTACGAGCATTAGACTGTCGGAGAACAAAAATGGGACCGATCAAAAAGACGCTTCGTGGAAAACTTGGATAAGGTCCTTCTGAAACCGAGCAAGATATGCTACCAATTCCTCGTCAGGGAGCGCGGAATAGTCCAAGGCTTGCGTAAGTTGCGTGCGAAGCTTCAGTGAAACACGGCGCGGAGACACCATGACGTCATTAATGGTTTGATAACACGATAGCAAGATTAGGTACCAGCCAGACGCACCTTTAAGACAGCACGGCGACGTGCCGCCAGGATCGTTGTCTGACTCTCTTCTTCCCTTCGGGCATGTAGGTCCGCCAAGGCGTTCGCTACTCTCCTACCTTCTTCTACAACATCGCTAGGCAAATCAGCAAGTCGAGCAAGTTCGAGGCCTGTTGGTTGTCTAATGACGGGTCATCCTGATAGGCGAGAGCGAACCGTAATGATCTAAGTCTTCGGGTTGGCCGTCCATTATTCTGAATCAAGTTACAGTTCACATTCCAGAAAACTCGCTGAGTCTGCCGCTCACTTATACTTGAATACCATCCCCAGGCTTGATGCTGATTTCCGCGTATGCTAACAAAGGATCCGAGCCTCTGCATGCCAGAAAACCCGAAATAGTTACTCACCTGGACAGAGAGATGCAGACTAAAAACATCAGGTGACCATCCGATGACCGTATTCAAAATCCAGCTCTTACTTCACTACCGAAGGTTGTCGGGACAGTGTCATTGACAACTCATGAAAGTGGCTAAAGGGGAGGAATGAAACAGCAATTGGTACTTGAACGAAAGTAAGACTGACGTTGCAAACATAACAAAGCACTGAATGCAAATATGTCAGCAGAGTCGAAGGCCGAACTCGCGCCCACCTTGATCTTGATCAATTCTTCTGCAATGGCGTGTGCAATCCCAACGCCCTCACGGGGAGAGGTTCCGCGGCCCAGCTCGTCCATCAGGACAAGTGTTTTGAGCGTTGCGAGGCCTATTCCAGGATGAGCATGAAATCCCAGAAGACCAGAATACTTTCCTAGTATCATTGCTGAGGAAGTCATCTCGTTCGCAAATGTACTCAGGCTCTTCTCTATATCATCGTCGTTCGACAGTCGAGACAAAAGGGCATCATGAATGCTGCAAATATGAATCGATATCGACCCCACAATTCAACTTCAAGCTGGATAACCCACCGGAAACTTGCATAATCAGCAGGAACAAAGCAACCACACATCGCCATGATAACCAGGAGACCGGCCTGGCGGAGGTATGTACTCTTCCCTGAATACAAGTCAGGATATCGTTTTCGACTCTCAACGTTCCATGTTACCTGACATGCTAGCGATAATAGGGTAAGTTACTGTTTGATAAAGGAAAGATCTATTCACTTCGGGCCTTGGATGATTTGGAAATGAGATGCATCGCAACAGTAAATGTCGTTCGCGACCAATGTCCCAGCAGCGTTTACAGTTTCGAGAATCGGGTGCCGACCCGATTTGACAGCAAGAGTACCTGTGAACTCTGGGCGGACTGCATGTTTACAAGGGTGTATCAATCTGCACTGCCCGCAACAGTAACGAAAATTTCACCATAATTTCTTACTGGAACGAGGATCAACATTTCAATCCTGTTGTTGATGTGTGCATTACGGGGTGGTACTCACTGATAGAAGCATGTGCAAATGACCAGAGGAGGTCAATCAATGCCACCTACCACGATGAAAAACTATGATCAAGATCAGGGAGAAGATATCTACCGCTTCAGACGCCGTGTATAAAGCAGCGGAGTGTGACAAAACTTCTGTTACCAACTCTTGTATAATCCTGAAGGCGTCATTCAGTGCATCTATGCCCGAAGCGGAAGACACTCACTTATTACTGAGGATCAAGGCCTCGTCCAGCGCATCCTTCATCCGCGCGTTCATCTTCTTCTGCAATCGCGTAAGACCGGCTTTAACTTAAGGCCGGAGTTAACATACCAACTCCATGGTTGAAAATATCCATCTTCCTTTTTGTGCCGATACGTTCAGAAACCCTTTAGGAAGCTCTCCTTCCACGTCGTCTTTCTTGAGCGCGAAGACGAAGCCACTTTCTTGATAGACCAATGTTATAGGCAAGTCGTGTTTTTGCGCTAATGCAGTATTCAATTGGTATATATCACCAACATTCTCTTTGAAGGTTTCTCGAGCCACATCGAGGAGACGGTTGCGGTTGGCCTAGAATAAAGATGTTCAGAGCTCATCTAGCCAGGAAACTTCTCACCTTGACCGCATATACTCTGGCATTGATGGCCGCGAGACCACCCTAAGTATAATGAGTCAAACAGCTAATAGAGCAGGGCACCACAATCTAGACCTTGTTGGAGCCAATCGCGTCATTCAAATGATCAGTGACGAGGTCCGCGATGAGGGCAAGACGGTTGTCTGTAACCATCTAGAAGGTGGATGAAACAAATACTATAGCCGTAATGGCTACTTTATCCTACCTCGTGTATGATTTGCAACAGCTGAGATCTACTGCTTGCCAACGCCTTCCGAAGGTAAGGCAGGCTTCGAATGACGCTCTGAAGAGCGAGCATCTGGGAAACCCGAGAAGAAGCAGTCTTGGCAGAATTCGACGGGCGAGCTTCGTATGTTGCAAGCTGGACAACAAGGGGTGTATAAACAATTGCTAATGTAGAGATCGGCTCCTCTGACCGATGATATTAACTTATCAAAGTCCATCTTATTAAGGTGCTTGAGCGCGTTCCGTATCTCGGAGAACCGATCCTCGTTTTGCACGAGCTCTGTAGGGTGGATTAGTGCACAAAAGCCACACGAGGAAACATTGGAGTCCCTGCTACAGCGTCAAGGCGGGCATTGATAGCCTCGACACCTAGGCCAGGTTCTCAGCTGTCTAGTTAGTGTGATCAACAATTCACGTACCCGTCATTGGAGCCAAGATGTTTGTGCGCAATAAACGAGAAGCCATTGCCGTATACGTAAAATTGAGAACTCTGCCCTCATAGCTTCAAGTAAGCAAAGCATGAGCAAAGTACCTTACCCAAAAAGTGTATGTGACGATTTCTTGTGCATGACATTCTTGACAAGCTCTAGATTTTTCGCTGTCTCAGGGTCAATCATCATTGTGCCCTCGACGGATGCATAACGTATGCGGAGTGAGCTGGCTGAAAAGCGGATATTCAGCCGGCTTTCGGCGTACTTGAACAGTGCGCACGCAGCAGACAGCGCGTAATACCTATCGCATGTTTGCATCAGCCAAACGCACATTTTAAGCATATATATGCTGTACTTGTCTGAAACGGAGACGAGCGTGGCAGCCCGTTCGTCGTTTTCGACGCATAATTGCGTGATAAAGTCCATCCCTGCTACAGGTTACAGACAGAAATCCCAGCTGCGATGGACACAATACCTGCTCCATCATTCCAATACTTTCTTGAAACTGGCTCTACGGGCGTGTTTGGAAACTCCTCCATTATAAACTGAACCAACAAGGAGGTCGTCGGTGGCTTCTTCCCACCGGACGCCAACGTTGCATCCGTGGCGGCGATGAACGTATCAGGGACAAGGATGAGCGATGGGTAGTGGATATGCATCTGGTGAAGCGTCTTGACATACGTTGGACAATCTGCCAGCTTCAAATAGACGGTCCCAGATCAGACATTGAAGCCGAGCTCTGACCCTACCTGAACGAGCATAACACGCCCCGTGTCTTTGTCCATTGCAGCAATGCCGACTTCGTGTGCGACGCCGCGACTTTCGAGGAGGGCGATCACGTAGCTTCCTTCGTGTCGCGTTGAAGCGGCAGTCTGTGGACGAGCGGTTCCCGGACGCGTCGTTCCAGAGCGTGACTGCATAGTCCATGGGCGCGTCGTGGTAGAACGACGCGACAGGCCTGAGAGTGGGCGGAATGGTGTGGACGACATTCCTATACGCGCGAGTACTTGGTAGCACACAAAGAAGCAAGCTAACCAAGGATAAACAATGCTACACTCTTGAATAACCGCATTGTCATTGCACGTCGACAAACAACATATGCAAGTCTAGCTCGTATGGTAAAAAAAACTATGTGCTTATTCTACATGGAATTGCTGAACATGCAAAAAAAGGGGAACAAAAACATAAGGAGACCGAAGGTGAGGCAAGACTAAGGCGCTAACTACTAGATGATTACCATGATATCTCGACAGCCTGAACGTCCACATCTCCAGCAACGTCGATGGGCATATGACACAGGTGAGGCCGAGACACATGAGGAGCACTCGAGAGACAAAACAAGAATGTGTGGGTGCAGACTTACTCCCAAGAGGGCGACGTGCTGTACGAATGAGAGCGCGCAGCAGATCCATTTTGAGCGGGGCTGGAGGGCGACCACTGTGGCGACGTCGGGCTGTATGCTGGAGACGCCGGGGCTGGTGGAGGTGACCATCAGTGGTTCCGATACAAATCTACATGAATACTTACAGTATGCTGGGGCTAGTGGTCCAAATGGGTTAGCAAATGAACGTGGCGGACCCGGGGGGACTCACAAGCAGGGGAATAAGTAGGAGAAGTAGGAGCTATGGAATGTGAGTTAAATGAATTCGCAAAGGTGCGAATACATACAATATTTGGGAGAGGAGGGGGATGTCGGAGAAGTGGGGGAGTACTTCGGTGAAGAAGGGGACATGTGGGTCGGGGCTGCGAACGACGTTAGCACTGAAATATGACAAATGATACCAGGACCTACAGGCTACGGTTGTAAGTAGGTGAGGGTTAGAAGTGTCAGTACCATACGATAGGCAGACAGACAAAGATGCGTACTTGGTGAATCTACAGATCTGTCAGCAAACTACGCAATAGCATACGAAGTTGAAATACTTACATCTCGGGGATGCTGGGCTGAACGATGGACTGGTTGGCGAGTACCGCGGCGACGTGGGACTGAAAGAGGGTGACTGTGGACTGTACCTAGGCGACGTCGGGGAGAACGAAGGTGATGTTGGCGAATATCTTGGGCTGGTGGGGGAGTAGCCCGGCGACGTCAAATTGAGTGCAGGAGACGTAGGTGAATAAGTTGGTGACGTGGCGCCACCTCTGCCTCGGTCGTAGAATGGCGATGTCGCATATGGTGACGTTCCAAAGGGTGATGTGGCACCGCCGAATGGAGATTGAGGAACGTACGGAGATGTGGGAGAGTATGCGTTAGGAGAGCTTGGACTGTAACCAGGTCCAGCAGGCGACATCCCACCAGCGCCGAGAGGGCTTTGCCCGTACCCAAGGAAGGAGAAACTTGCTGCATCTTCGCCACCTTGCACAGCGAGTGGTGAGAACGCCGCGGACTCCCCCTTGAAAGAGGTCTCTGACCACGCTGGCGAGTTGGTATCATACGGCGTCATGGCCACTTGTCCTGGAGTGATACCACCGTCCACGTGTGCTGCCAGCATGTTTTGGACCGGGAGGCGATGATCAACAATAGCGTCCTTGAGCATGTCGATATCCAGTGCAACGTCGAAGGCACCAGTTCCCATTGGTGCCAGCTGTCCAAACATCACGTTCTCCGCAATACCATGACAATCATCCTTCTCTCCTACAGCTGCGGCTTCCATCAGAATTTCTACCGTTTCTTCGAACGAACAGCGCATGAGAGCACCCGTGTCGGCACGATTAATTCCGTGTCGAGTGATGGCCATCAGTGTGCCACGATGGGTCATGAGGTCGCAAAGCAGCGCCAGGTGCCTGTAGTTGACGTACGAACCATCGAATTCAATGACACCACGCAACTCCCGCATGATAGCTGCACGTGCGGCCTCAATGCCTAACACGTTAAATATCTCCACGCAGCTGTTGGAATACGTTCGCGTGAAGTCGACGCCGTCGACGCACATGACCGCTTTGAGGTTGACACCATCCGTCTCCAGCATCCACTCCTTTTTCGTCTTGATGGAGCCTTCTTCGTTGTGAAATACCTTGTCGTGCTCTTGCAAGAAAACGCGGCGAATGCCTTGTACTCCACGAAGATTGACAGAGTTGAGCATTGTGTTCTCCAGCTGGCGAAGGAATATATCTTCTTCGACAGATCCTGTCCCATCCTCATCCTTGTCTGCCCCACCCAGCACACGGCACCGGATAACTAGCTTCTCCGAGTTGTCTTCGCTCCAGATGACAAACAAGTCGGTCTTGAAACTGTCGGCGATCCGACCGGCGACGTAGGCCATTGTTAACTTTCTGTCTATCATACGTGCACGGTCGAGTACCAGTCGCAGAAGCCACGGAGATTGGAGATGCAACTTGGACTCAATCTCCTCGTCAGGAATGGCGAAGAAGGACTCTACGAAGACGGAATCCTCTTCGATGATAGTCGAGGTAGGATCAGGGTCGTACCAAATTTCTACAGCGGCGGTAACGGTTCGGAGCGACGTATATGCCAGTTCTTGCTCCACGTTCTTCGCCAATGTATTCTTTTCGGCAAGTTCTGGTTCCAGGTACACCGAGAGCGATGGGGTCTTGATGTTGGTAGCGACGTTGATGATCTCCTTCAGACGGGGAACACCGAGGGTTACGTTTTTACTGGAAACACCAGCGTAGTGGAAGGTATTGAGTGTCATCTGCGTGGCCGGTTCACCGATAGATTGCGCGGAGAGTGTGCCGCACATCTCGCCGGGGTTTACCAATGATTGGTTGAACTTCGCCTCGATCTCCCCCAACACCCACTCGAAAGCCTCTTTGTTGAGATGATACTGTTCCAGTACTCGCCGTGTTGCAAGCGTTGCACGCACGTGCATACGGAAGGTAAGCGAGGCGTTTATCTGCACCTCCTTGCTCAAGGGGTCGTCGCCACAGACAGAAACGAGCCGCTCGGTGAGCTGGTGTACAGCGTCAACGATGTACGAGGGCTCAAGATCGCTGGGTTTCCGTCGGTCGATATGGAAGATTTGGGTCGCGTTTTGGATGATGCGCTGGAGATTAACAGGAAGGTAGTGTGGATTGAGGCCATCCGCGCGCGGGAATATGAAGGTGCGCAGGAGGCGGCGGTCTTCTACTAGCCGTGCGTACTCTTCGTCCAACTTGGCCTGCAACTCCAGCGAACTGTCGTCGATGCCGATCTGTAGGACACCCGGCAAGAACCCTCCTTCTTTATCCGTCACATCCACCCTGTAGTTGTGTTCAAACTCCTTGTCCGACATCACGAACGTGTCGATCTTCTGCCGCTCGATAAATGCACCGTCCATCCCGTCTTCACCGTAGATGAACTGAATGAGATCGCCGAGAGAATTACGTACGGTGCCGTCGTAGCAAACCATGACGTCCTCCAGTGCCTTGACAAGACGACGCTGGATATAACCGGTCTCAGCCGTCTTGACGGCCGTATCAATCAATCCCTCTCGACCAGCCATGGCGTGAAAGAAGAATTCTTGTGGCGTTAACCCTCTCAGGTAGGAGTTCTCCACAAATCCTCTTGCCTCGGGGCTGAAGTCGTCCTTGGTGAAGTGTGGCAGTGTTCGATGACGGAATCCATATGGAATGCGGCGACCTTCCACGCTCTGCTGCCCGACACAGACCGACATTTGGGAGATGTTGATGTAAGAACCCTTCGAACCAGCGGTGACCATCTGCTTGACGTTGTTGTCTTCCTTCAGATTTTTCTGGGCGTACTGACCGGAATCATCACGTGCACGATTCAGTTCTCGCTCGACTTTGCTCTCGAACGATTCTCGAATCGTCATTCCGGGCATAGGCTTGAGCCGGTCATGGTAAGCGTCGTCGATGATCTCGGCAACCTGCTGTTTCTTCTCTCCAATACGTTGAGTGATATAACTCATAACCTTGGGCCCCGCGATTGTGTCCCCGATACCGATGCTAAACCCATTGTGGAATAGCCAGAAATTGACAACCATTTGAATCCCCGTGAAGACCGAGCGTGTGGCTTCTGGACCCTTCTCGCGGAAGACGACGTGAATCAGACCTCCTTGTGTAGCTCCGACGGTCTTCTTGTCCACGATCCCGAAGAGAATCTCTCCATTGTCGATCATCATGCCGTCATCGAAGACCGGGTTCGACGACTTCGGGTCAGGGGCACGATGAATGTTGATACCACGGGGAATGACCATACTAAGGATCTGCTTCCCCGTCCAAAGAGGCTTCGGCTTGATGATCGCGGGCGTTGGAACGTCGCCGTCCCAATCGGGAACCCAGAGAAGGATGTTCTGGACGTGATTCCAGTCCAAGAACGTATCTCGCAGAGTAAATTTACGGATACCGCACAGCGTATCCTGCACAATTCCCATAACAGGCTTGTTCGCTTGTGGAGATATAATCTACAAAAGCGTCGTACCCTGATCGAGTGAATGACTGGAAATTACTGACCTGGCGCGGAACCCATGCAATCTGGCTCAACTCGGCACGAGTTTCTTCAGATTGGGGTATGCTAGAGCACCGACTTCGTCACGCAAGCACCCTAAAGAAGAACAGTGAACTTACTGCATGTTCATTTCGTCGCCATCGAAGTCGGCGTTGTAGGGTGGTGTAACGGACAGATTTAAACGAAAGGCTACGAACCAAATTGTCAGGATAACACAAATCCAGAAGGAATGAGTGCATACTAGAATACGGCATCAACTTTACTCGATGGCTCATCATACTCATTTTGTGCAAACTAGGCTGTCGGTTGAAAAGAACGAAACTAGCAAGATGTCAGCTTATCCGAACCAGGGCCTCAAATCAGAACACTTACTCTCCATCTTTGAGGTGCCTCTCGACGATCCATCCATACTGAAGAAAAGCATCCGCTCGTTTATTGTATCGCAAATCTATACGTTCACCTGTATCCCGAACAACGTATCTTGCTCCGGGATATGTCGAAGGACCATTTCTCACAAGCTCCTGGAGGTAGGCGATATTATAAGGTGTCACTATTCCCGAAGCATCAGCCCTTTAAATGTTGCCAAGTCAATAGTTACACATACCTCGTTCAGGATACGTCAGATTCATGGCGATGCTCCTGGGCACACCAACTTCGTCCAACTCCAAATTGGGATCACCGGTGATGACCGTTCGCGCGGAAAAGTCCACACGCTTCCCCATCAGGTTGCCACGGAGACGGCCTTCCTTTCCCTTGAGACGCGCACGAATAGCTTTCACAGGACGACCGCTCTTCTGCAACGCCTGTGGGATACCTGCGATGTCGTTATCCATGTAAGTGGCGACGTGGAACTTTGTACATTCGTGTTAATCGTGATACAAGCACTGTTTGTCAGACTCACCTGCAGGAGTTGCTCAAACTCAGTGATAACATGAGCAGGAGCTCCTTCTTGTTCGCAACGTCGGACGTTTGCAGAAGCCTTGATGATATCTCCAAGCTTATATGTCAAATCGTCCTCGCTTCTCATTGCACCCCCGTCCACCGCTATACTCGGGCGGACTGGAGGCGGAGGCACGGGCATAACAGTCAGGATCATCCACTCGGGGCGCGCATATTCGTCCGAAAGACCGATCAAGTGCAAATCCGAATCAGACATCTTCTTGAACGTCGTGTACACTTCGGAAGGTGTAAACAGCCTCTTGTCCGGTTGCATCGATTTAACGTCCTGCATGGATACGGGGGAAATTGAGCCAGGTAGGCCATCAACGCATCGCGCTGATACGAACCTCATCCTCATCCTTTGGCCGTTTGTACTGAACGAACAGCTTGAGTCCCTCCTTGCGGATAAGTGGTTGGATGTGGCCGCAACCGCCATGACCTCTCTTGGGCTCATCACCTTCTGCTTCGGCACCTTCCTCTTTTGGGTCATCAGTTTCGCAAACCATTTTTGTTTTGCAGTGTGACCAAGCTACGGCCATCCGTGCTTTGGGGTCGCGGACGTGCCGTATTTTGTCGGCAAAATTGGGATCGGACTAGTAAGTGCACATGATATTGGTGGGAAAATCGAGACGAATGTACCAATGATAGAGGGGTAAAACCGTCAGTAAGCGTATTCGGCGGCGTGTGTAAAGAGGTTACTACTACGACAAAAAGCGTCACAAGGAGGCAGCGGACAAGCACATGATTGACGTATGTGCCAGACCATAGGTGCCATTTCCCACCTGCGTCACAGGCGGGAAAGTAACACGAGAACAAGGACCACCGAGTGTGCCGTCAGCATACCAACAGTGGTCACATGTTCATTTTCGCACTCCTCGTTCAGCGCCCCATTTCACCGCGCACCTCGTGTCCAACCAACGCTGGGCGCTTGCAATGGCTCACGCGGCGATCAAGCGACCGAAAACGCGCGTTAGCCACGCCACAGCAGGCCAAACGCCTCGATAACGAGGGACTGCCGTGGTGCGGGTTTGGGGTTCTCCAGTGGATTATGGAGAGAGCCCCCAGAAAATTGGGAGGTGGGGTGCGAAACGAGTAGACTTAGATATAACTCACAATATCAGCCTTGAGCTTCCCACAGTTTACACAAATGCATTCGAGAATTTTTTTCACTTTGACAATGAAACCTTTCAAGGGAAATTCAGTGTGTAATGAACGTTCTTGGGTGGGAGACAACGAACCTGGATGGAAGACTGGTCTGGCCAGCTCGATGTGACCAAAGTGACCAGGACATTCAGACATGCCCTCTCCGCAGGTTTGACATTTAAAATTTCTGTCAATGGTACCCATGCGAGGATCCATCAAGCCACCGAGCTTGGGCTTGTGGGTAGCCTCATCCATAACTTCTGGGTGCTCGATTTTCGCTACAGAATAGGCTTTCTGTGGGATAGAATAGTTAACAAACACTAGGACGGAAATGGATAAGAAAACGGCACGTACGATTTCTTCGGGTGAAAGGATACCGAATTGAACTTCCTTAACTTTGCGGATCGGAGCCGCCGAGTACGCAAACTGGTGACCAAGCATGACGGGTAATGATAGGAGACGCGCGTCTGAACCAAGCAGCCGGAGAAAGTGCGACGAAAGAAAGGCAAAGTGGGTCCAGAGCGTGAATTAACGCGAGCCAAGGGTCGTAAAAGCCTTTTCGGAGCGAAACGTCAAGTATTTGCAAGTTTTTAAGCTCACTTGTAGGGCTGTCGGAGAAGGTCGAAAAGGCGAAAAAAAGGCGGACAAGACCACGGAAAGACGGCAAGCAGAAACCGTGCGACGTCGGCCAATGTCGTGAGCTCGAAAAGACACCTTGTAGCGATCGCTGCGTGGAACGACGAGGAGCGCAGGTGAGCCGGTGTCGAGCGACGATGGTTGTTTGGGAACAACCTGTGAATGGGTCACACGTTCCAACTCCGCTACAATTCACTGGCCTGCCATGTCTGAGTCACTTGCTTGCTTTGTCATCGGCATACTCGGCACAACGGCTGCCTTTGTGTCGGAGTGTAAATGTCGGAGCTATGTGGAGACGGCTTGAACTGCGGCTGTGTGCCCCAGTTATCGACACGCAATGACATCGCTGACCAGCTGGCTCTGGGGAACGTCGCAGATCGACGAGGCCGTTGGTGAGCACTGTTCTCGGCGTCGCCAACATTGTGTTAATATGTATCAGACAAGGCGACCTCGGAATTGATCCCAGCCGGCACAGAAGACGTTGCACTCAACCTCGAAATATGTGACCAGATTCGCTCAAAGTCGGCCCCTGCAAAGGATGCCATGCGTGCGCTCAAGCGTCGTCTCAACCACAAGAACCCGAACGTACAGCTTCTCGCACTTGGTGTAGGTGGTTTTTTCTGTTGCGGGGCATACATTCCTCATTTCCAGCCCACAGCTC
Source organism: Pulveroboletus aff. annulatus (assembly GCA_038094595.1). NCBI lineage: Eukaryota > Fungi > Basidiomycota > Agaricomycetes > Boletales > Boletaceae > Pulveroboletus > Pulveroboletus aff. annulatus. The sequence continues at coordinate 12,650 of JBBPTX010000387.1, forward strand.
ACAGACATTTGTGTCAAGAATGGGGGCGACCACTTCTTGACTGAAATAGCATCGAGAGAGTTCATCGACAACCTCGTGTCCATCCTCAAGATCCCTGGTCTGAACCATGCTGTAAAAGGTGACATTCTAAAGTACATTCAGAACTGGGCCCTTGCGTTCGAAGGAAAACCTGTGTTAAGCTACGTGGGTCAGATATATAAGAGTCTAAAGAACGAGGGTGAGTTCATCGTTCTCCATCATTCACATTTGCTCATGGTATCCAGGGTTTGATTTTCCTCCCAAGGACCTCGCTCTTGCCAACTCAGCCATGGTGGATACTTCCACCGCCCCAGAGTGGATCGATTCCGACCTCTGCCTCCGATGTCGCACCCCCTTCACGTTTACAAACAGGAAACATCACTGTCGCAACTGTGGCCAAGTCTTCGATCATCAATGCTCATCCAAGTCCATCCCTCTTCCTCACTTTGGTATCACTCAACCCGTTAGAGTTTGCGATGGCTGCCATGCGAAACTTTTACGCAAGACTGAGCGGCCGTGCGTGCCCAGTATTTCTTACTTCTCGCCGTTCTTACTCAGCTCATAGCGCCCACCGTCATTCCGTGAGCATGCACAGTCCCCGAAATAGCAATGCCCGTGATCTCTTCGATGCTGAGCTTCAACGCGCTATTCAGCTCTCCCTCCAGGAAGTCGGTACTTCTGGATCCACTAGACACCCCGGGTATGTCCCGTACCAACCGCAGCCGTATTCCCAACCTCCGGAGCCACCCGCTGTCGACCGTACGACCTATCCCGACAAAGACAGGCGAAGGTCGGCACCGCCTGCAATTGCCACCGCTGACGAGGAAGATGACCCAGATCTGAGAGCAGCGATTGAGGCAAGTTTGAGAGAGGCAAACATGCCAAAGCCAAGTGCCCCAACAGAGATTCCGTCCTTGGAACCGGGTTACCCTTCTTCGTATCCACCCACAGTCACTCCTACTCCGTCTGTCCCCAAGATCCCAAACTATGACCTTGAGCCTCTTGAATCAGATGCCATCCTTACGTTCAGTCAAACCATCGAACAGGTGCAATCCCAGGGTGGCAAGGACTTGTCGCGGTATCCTGCCGTTAGCGAATTGTTCGACAAGGCCAATGGGTTGAGACCCAAGCTCGCCATGAGTTTGGACGACACGGGGAGAAAGGAGCGTAAGTGCCTCATCCCACTTCCTTTTGCCCTTCTCGTGACCTTCCAAACATAGAGCTGTTGTCCGAGATGCACGAAAAACTGTCGCAAGCTGTCAAACTCTACGACAAATTGTTGACGGATCAGGTCTCTCACCCAACTTGGCGTCGCACTTCCCCGGAACAGGCTCGATCATCAGCACCTCCGACTGCATCACCGTACGTCCCGAACGGGTATGCCCAATCCCATGGACCAAACGGATACAGTCAATGGGCGCCTTCATCCCAAGCTCTGCAGCCGCCCACCGCACAGACACCCTTTCAACCTACCTATGCTCCACCGCCACATCCACAGACCAGCGCTTCAGGACCATCATACTCACATCCGTCGTATTCCTACAACCTTCCCACAGCTGCACGAGTGCCCCAAGCCCAGACAACGCCCTCCGTACCTCCCGTGAGTTCGCCAACGTTGCAGCCCGTCTCAGGCCTACAAGCGACACAGAGCTATCGACCGGTGTCTATACTACAGACGAGCCCCTCAGCTCCTTTTGTAGACAACCTAGGCGGAATTGAGGGAGAGGGCAAAAGACATGAACTCGGGGCAAAGAGTGTGCCACCACCTGTTCCCGAATCTCACCCACCATCCATCTCACAACCAACACTAGCAGCACCACATATCCCTCCTTCCTCCCTTTCCCGCGCTCATACGATCTCGTCGCGCCCATCCATCACTTCTCCCCTCCCTCCTGCACCGCCTCATCCGTCACTTGCACGCTCGTCAACAGTCTCATATGCTCCAGCTGCCCACGCTCGCCCACAGTCTTTCTCCCGTGTGCTACCTGCGCGCGCGCCGCAACAGCTCGCACATCCGCCCCCGCCCCAGGTCAATCCATCCCTCCCCGCTTTCCCCACAGCCCCGACGAGCACGCCTCAAACATTTGACTTGTATGCACCGTCAGCGCCGAGTGCACCCCCACAGGAACGGAGAGAGGAGATGTTGATCGAGCTCTAGCCCTCGCGGACGGTGTGAATTTTACAGTTTTTCCTCTTGTACGGTCCGAAGTAGTGATTGCGACTAATACATATTGATGGTACATACGGAAACTTTTTTGTGCGCCAACTGCGAACCTGGGGGACTGATCCCGTTTGCTTAAACCTAGTGGCCGGTTGAAGAGCGTGGTCAGACGCATGTGAACCAGCAAAAGACGGTGACTTGGAGACGCTCATCATACGCTGCCTAGTCGCGCGGTGTGCGCGGTCCAAACAACGCCTCGTCATGGACAGTGCTTGGAGAGCCTCGACACGCAAAAATGCTGGGTTCAACCTGGAAGGTGCATGCCACTACAGGATTGAACGAAAAGTGCGATCGTATATCAGCGAACGAACTGCTGGAACAACTCTGGAAAAAAGTGTATATGAGAGAACGTACGCACCTAAATTCGGTGGCGGGTATGCCTCTTCGGCTGCAAGAACACGATGGGTGGCATGCTGCGAGCAATGTCCATAAAAACCTGGATCATCACGAGCACAATCCGTTTCAGGGGGCCCGGGGTCGACGGACGATGCCCCAGAAAATAACTTGAACATCTCCACGACTCATAGAACCCGATCGAGGGAGCGGTGAGAACGTACCCTGCAACCGAACTCATAGATGGTCTTTCGGATGTGGCGAATTCGCTTTTTCAGCCTCCCCAGACAAGATCTGACGGGTAGAGTGGGTTCCGCATGATCACTTGCTACATGAAAAAAGGACGTCAAGAATATATCCGAAGTGCATGTAGAGCCTAGACTCGTACTACGTTTTGTGTCGTTCACATCTTCCACTATTTCAGGTGCCACCGACGTCCGAGTCGGAGATGCCTCCAGCCCGGGACTTCGGTGGGTACAACGCGGAACGGTAGTACGCCACGCAGGGCGCTGAAGATTCTCCGAGTCGGCCGAGATCCAGCGTACTACCCTCAGGTCGGCGGGTGGTCGTGGTGATTCTGGAGAAAGCGCCATTAGTGGTGAATCTAGCAAGTTCCGCAGAAAGTTTGCTTCTAGAGTCCGACTCTCACCATTAGCGCCGGTAGACTATGCAGTTCGCCAGAACTAGCAAGTTAGGTGAGTCTGTGGATTCTACGCGACAAGTAACTCAAGGCCCTTGGATTCAAAGACCTCGATCATTAGTTTACTTTGTCATTAAAATCAAATGTCACGACCAGCCACAGTTGAAACGTTGACCCCTCTTGACCTCTTCCCATCACCCCGGCGAGCCTGTCTAAGACGGCGTCTGCTTCATCCACGCACTCCCAAACTCCCGTCCGGACTCCGAAAGTCGGACGAGTTATCTCCTCAGCATGCTGCCTTGGATGCAACTGTAATTTTATTCTTCGTATCGGCGCAACCACCGTCGAGTTGGGTCAACAAGAGTTAAGAAGCTACAGTGTCGTTCGCTTCCTCCACTTGGATCATAATCAGGTCGTCGTCCATCTGTCCTTTATCTAGATCCAAAGCCCGTTGGCCCAATTGCACCAGAGATAATGGACCACAATGTCAGGAAGATGGCCAGCACGGTCACGTCCATGGAATACGTCGCCACTCACATCACCATCCCCGTCCCATCCCGAATTTGGTGGTGTCCGATGACTCTGATCCCCTGTGTTGTTATGTCCAAGGTAGAGGCAGCTTGTTGTGTGACATTTTGGATGACATGCCAGACGGCCAGCGAGATATAGTTCTCGGCTGTTCTCCTTCAGCTGTCCACCCTTCGCGTCAACAAGATCAGCAGTCCGTTCAAGACAGAGGACTGTAGTTGGTGTATCAAACCGTCACCATGTGATGATAACGCACCAGAGGCAGCTTACACGGGCGGCAATCGTTCGCCATCGTCAACGTGCGTCTCCAAGGCGTAGGACGCAAACGTTTTAGAGATATACTCAACGAGATCAACTATCTCCGTCACTGGCTCTTGTGTTCACTCTTCAATACCTACAAAGAACGAAGGTCCAACAACTTGAATCCACGGTTCACATGATCGAATGGTCGATGAAATTCGAGGTGGTATTCGTATGCACAGGGTATCGATGTTATTACCGAAGGCTCTCGATCATCCGAACGTTGCGCAACAACTCCGCCAATGCCACTTCTTCTAGAATTCGAGTCATGATCAAACAATCCACCGCAACACGCCTGGGTCTGTATTCCACACGTGACACTGGCTGAAATATGAGCGCTCCAAAAGGTCTCCTGAGACGGGCCAAATGCGGAAGCGTCTGTGTCTCTTCGTCGACTGTGCCCGCGTCCCGCGAGAACTCCTGGTTGAGCAAAGGACGCATCTGTGGATGGACAAGACAATAATTCTTTCTGGTCAGGTTGTCTACTGCTCGGGCATAGAAGGACACATCGGCGCAGTGGCGGTCCTCTACAACGGCCCTGCTCAACCCTACATCCTCCGATATCACCTAGGAACGACTCGGAACACAGTATATGAAATAGAAGCGCTAGGCCTAACCCTAGCCATCAAACTCCTCAAGAGGCCTCCCTTTGGTATCTGACCCGGCAAGCATCCGTTAGGAACAACTGGGTATGCTCTCGAGAAACTGGAAAGTGAAAGTGAGGTGAGGCGAACGCCGCGCGACGGGAGATCTGTCGCAAAAAAATCGAATATCGTCTTCCTCGTATAAAGGTGCATATACTTGCGTGACCTCCGTTGGAGGCGAGGGCGTCGAGTGCGAAACCATTGGGTCTCGCAATTGCCGCCTGAGCTTCGCGGCCCGCAAATACGCAGACGACGAGAGCAGCCTCTGCGACGCTGTCAATTCGCACTCAGTATCCGACTCCGACTCGGAGGGCGTCCTCAACAACGCTGCTTCCTCTCCAGGAGGATAGCGGTGCGTTCTTTGACTTGGATTTGCCAGAAGATTTAACTTTCTCCCCTGGATCTGGATATGCCTTGACTTCGCCTCTCGCCCCTGCGGCTTCAAGGACACGGTAGGCTTCTTCTTCTGAAAGAAAGCTTCGAAAGGTTGCACCTCCAAGGATGTTTTTTGTCTTAGGCCCCGCCTCGTTCTTGTCGATAGCATCAGAAACCGACTTGGCATTGTCATGGGCCAAGAACACGCACCAGCTTGGATATACGCCATGCTCTGTGCCATAAATGACCACGTACCACTTTCGCTGGTAGACCATGTAAGTGGAGCGCGTATGGTTTGGACAGGAGGCTATCGATTTATATGTTCAGCTTTCAATGGACCCACTCGTCTACTAAAGATGCCCTTTGATGGCAGCTGCTGCCATGACATGATGGTAATCTTGTAACTGCTGTCCAACCAAGTCATACTGCTATGTGTCCACCACGACCGGATCGTTGCATTCGTGCATTCGAGCACACGTGTTACCCCATGTCCTGCAACATGTACCGTATTATTAGCGGTCGTCGGTCCTGTACATACGCATCCTCTTCTGCTACAGGACCTCCTTCCTGCCTTCTCCAACGGGAAATTGGACACATCTCGCGACGAACTTCTTCTGGAAGGGTCAGTGCCAACTCAAGTTCGCCCACCATCACAAGTGCCTGGTCAGGAAGAATGTGTACATTCGTATACTACATACTTGCCACCCCAAAACAGAAGCGGTTATGAAGCAGAGAAGCAAAAATTAGACAGAAGGTCGGATGTCACCCTGATATCACCGGTCCTACCGCAGGACTCGGAGCCGGGCCTGGCGCTACTTGAATTCGAAGCGACGCGAACCCGATTCGCAGCTTCTGAATGTCAAACGAGGAATAAACACCTGCAAGGAACGGGGATCCAACAATCCAAGGCTCTAGTCACGAAAGAGGGCGCTCAGAGGTCAGCTTGCATTGTGAAGTAAATCAAGTGAACTCACGACCTGGAAGGCCCGCGTCAACAGCCATAATGGAACTGACGCACCAAGGTGAGTTAGGTGCCATCGGTGCAATTTCAAGTGTCGAACGAGGGATTTCAAACTCTGCCCTCAAAACTAAAGCTGATCCTTGGGAAATTGGAGCATGGGACTAGACGGCATAAGCGGGTATCGCACAACAGCATTCGTACTTACAAACATAGTAACCCTGGCCGTACGGTGCAGGCCAACCATACAACTCTCTGCTCATTATATCAACTTCCCCGGGAATGCCCATAATGACGCCGCAACCAGTGTCAATGATGGCAGGAATGGAGTCCGACATCCTCCCCTTAGTACCCGCCACATAGTCTATGTTCACCATCCAGCCTGCGCCACCCTAAATGTCCGTCCAATATTGACGTGAGCGGATCTCCACTGTCTCCAACACGTCAGACTCTTACTTCGTGGAGGACGTCAGTAAAAGTGAACGGATCTTCGTACAGATCAGAGTTTGTTCCACCGAGGTACATTTCGCCTCCAGGAACGGAAAGCTTGAAGGAAAATACCGGTGCAACCTGCCCTTGGTCGACGAGGGTTTGGAAGAGGGGTCTAGCGTTATAATCCGAGTTAGGCTGGAATGCCATTCCCATTAAACCATCTGCATTGAATGCAGGACGCTGGAACATGGCAGGATAGGCCGTTGCGGCACCAAAAGTTTGCTCTTTCGCCTAATCGGCTATCAGGTATCTTCACGTCCACAAGTCAGTAAACTTACAACGAGACCAGAAATGGACACCGTATCATTGTATAAATCAATGTTCACAATATCTCTTTCGGGCCCAAACTTCAAAGGATACGATTGACCCAAATTGACCGCAGAGCCCGTGGGTTCATAGCGATTGGGGCCGCAAGTTTCGTCACAGCCAGCAGATGGCAAGAAGAAGTTACTGTCATAAAGTTAAATGAAAGGGTGGCATGCTCTTATATCTCAACACTCACCCGGAACCAGTGTCGAATGCGACTATAAGAGAAAGATCAGGGCTGACATTTATCGGGGGCAGCAACAAAAAGTTCAAAAAACCCACCCGTGAATGGCTGTTGAGAAGAACCAACCTCAATGTCGCCATACCAGGCGCCATTTGGGGTCCGAGACAAGGGGACTTTCGTGCGCTTTTCGACCTCTTCTACACATTCTCTCATCCAAGTGTCGTTCTCATAAACCTGGTAACGACGAAAATGCTTACTAAAATGATGCTCCTGAGTTAATCGAACGACAACGGTCTGGTACCACGTACGCTTTGACGGATGCAACATGAATGTCGAGTGCTTCAAAATTGACACTATTGTCTGCGTTCACGAACTTGAACCCAGAGCGTTCACTGATTTTGATGGGGGTACCCCTGGCAATTTTCTGTCTCTCACTGGGGGCTGCCCATGCTGCCGCAGCTAAAGTAATCAGTGCAATGATAAATGCTGGGGTCAAGCGCATTCTAGACGGAAAATGTCACTATGAAGTGACGAGAGAGTTGACGAAACATGCATACCTTTAATGGGGAGTTCATGGTAGCAAATATCTCGACTTGACGGGTTCCTACAATCGGCGAACCTCGGCTATTGCAACGTTTGAATACTTGAATGAAAAGCCCTACGACGTAGGATCAGAGTGACAGACTGAGCCTAATCTCGAAAGATCTGGTTTGGGGAGAGTGGAGGTTAATGGCATTTTCTGATTCTGCGCATGCCAGCGATTTCCATGCCTACTATTGACACATGGTGATTAAATATCGGGGACTGTCAGATGAAAATGAAACGCTGCTACTTACGCACTATGTCTTGATGCCAGGTCATGATGTGGCAGTACTCTGTTACTGTACTCATTGGCATGATGGATACTTTCACTGCTTTCACTGTTACTTGTTCCGATATCGAAGTTTCCGTATTCTCGGGTGTAGCATACCATGGCATCCCGAGACCACGATTCCAATTTTCACACAAGCACCAGCACCAACGGGATGCATATCTAAAGTATGTAGTCAGTCAAAACTACCTTATCACGGACATCGCGCCGGTGCGTACTATCAGCATTTTCTCGGATCAAATACCCGTGCCACTTTCTTTGTTCGTTTCTCTGACTATCAGTTTCAAATAGATATGCCACGTAGCACTGGCATGGCAGTGACTTGCTTTATACATTTCGATGTTGATCTAATCAACTCACTCGCCAGTAGTGTCGTTGCAGAACCTTGATAACAACTGTGGACGTCGACCCGCCAAGATGCACGCGGAAAACCTAGAGAAGTCCGAGGAAGACAGACGACACGAGTCTGATGTGGTTTGGCACTAGGAAATGGTTGTTGCCCAAGGCTTCATTGTGACATTGATCTTCCGAGTCGGTAACAGAACCTGAACCTGAACTTGAACAATGAAATCTAGAGGTCAGTCTATGCCGAAAGCTCGATTTAGTACATACTGTGACTGTCTGATTCGTCCATCCTTGAATGAGTAAGCGTTCACCCAACAGAAAATGCCTCTTCCACGAAGCCAAACCAAATTGGAAAGATGAGGGAAAGGACGTTACTTTGGCACATGTCACCGAATAGATACGGGACTAGTGGCTATTGCCGTGCACATGCAGCTATAACTAGACTCTTCCTGGCCCAGCCATCTTTAAGCGTACGCACACACATCCTCGACCATCATTATGCGTCTCTTATTCAGTGCCACCGACCACTTAAACACAACTGTTTCTGACGAGCAAGGAATCACCCTTTATACCATCTCCACACCACACGCGTCATGGGATAAGAAAGTGACGGCAATTACTAAGCGCTGCCAGAGTGGCCCAAGTTACGAAAAAGAGGCGATGGGCGTCGTCGAGTGGTATAAGTCGTTGGATAGCACGATGCTTCGGTTCAATGGAAGGACGACACCTGCGAGCACAATGTTTGAACGGCGCCGGTTTAGCTCGTACGTTGGTCTTTGATGGAAAAGGTACCATATTAACAGATAGTTGCTGGTGGCGGAACACCATCAGTAGCCTGTATTTCGTAGGTCCCGATGGGCAGCCGTACAAATGGAAGATGTGGCCACACTGTTTGGTATGTCCATTGAGTTGCTTGCCTGTGAGCACAAATGAAACCCATCAACTCCTACGTCGAGCTCGTGCGGTTCCACCAGGAAAATCTAGGGATTTCAAAGCCAGCGCATCTAGCGTATCTTGATGTCTCTACCCAGGTGGTTCCGATGTTGGACCGTATCATCCTCATGTTCGTCTACGTCATGTCGTGGCGACGAGAGCGCACAGACTGAGAAATGCGATACTATACCATAGGAATGGCATCATAAACGGCAGTGATCATAAAACTTGAAACTTACTACTACTTGCCACTGAATCGCTAGAATAGTTATTGTCAACGATGTGAGTAGGGAGAGGACAAACAAATGCCGCACGGTGGATAGCAGATTAGCCTAGTAACTATAGGTTTCTCACGCAACTTTTTTGGCATTCTTCTATTCGACATAGATCATGGATACACGTGTAAGCCTCATGGACTGTAGCGCTGAGACGGCGGGCGCTAGTATCTTCTTCTATTCTCTCATCTCGTCACTGCGGTACCGACTACGGAATGACCGATCCTCCACCGCACTTGTACGCAAAGCATTTGCTATCCTTTGGTTATGGTTATCCTCTGTGGACTCCAGAACCCTCCCACGAACTCCTAGTACGCCGTCAGGACGGACTCCGGATTGGTGACGTTGGTGTTATTGATATGGAGAACGGCAGCTTTGATGTGTTCTTCAACATATGCCTTCCCCGGGACCACCCCTTGCACAGAACCACCGGTGTACCAGACAATTTCGTGCCTGTCGAGCTTGATGATTGGGACATTGCTTCCTTTCCGCATGCTGAGTATCCTGGACGAGTTATTTCGACCTCGTCTGTGACAGCCAGCACTTTCGAGCCTGTCGCAACCACGCCTCGGTGGGTCATGTCTTCGTCACGCAGGCACACCAGAATGATTGTACATCATGGAGCAGCCACTTTACATACGACTTCAGCCTTTCCTCCAGTGAAGGCGCACTTCTTGTTCTTCCCAAAGGTGCCGAAAGCTACAAGCTCCGCAAGAGACAGTTATTCAGGGATGTCGCTGCACGAAATGCTATCAACTGGTACAATTTCGCCGAGCAGAGCCTCGGTCGCATCATCTCCCACGACTCTCTGTATCTAATTACTGGATTTTACAAGACGAGCTCTTGGTCAGTTGCGGCGTTCCATCAAGCTACTGGTACTGCGGAATCGTCTGCGCAATTCAAGACATTACAGGTCGGTGAGAGTAACAACATGTCATACACCTGGGAAACTATGCGTGCGTTGGACTGGCGTGTAGGACCACAGATCGATGTTGGAATTCCGAACCAATCCGTATTCATCAGCGGGTTCAAGATTGCCATCAGAAAGGGAATAATGGGCAAAAGAAGAGTTAAAGTTAATGTAGACAATTCCCCCGCCCGGTCGCGATCGCTGAAGTTTCCTAATGGAGGAAATGATCCAAGTTCTTCTTTGGTGGGGAATATTTGGAGGAGATTCTCATCTAGGGATGGTAGCAGTCAAGGTGCCATCAATAGAAAACCAGCCGAGCAGAATTCGCTAGTGGATCATTTATCAAAGGAGCAAAAACCGACTCCCTCATTGGTTCCGGCGCAGTCTGATGAAGATATTGTTACTGGAAATATTACGATCAATCATGCACCCCAACCCCTTCAGGTAGGCGAATGTCATCATTACCGGTAAACGACACCAACTATAGTATCCAGAGTCTTCACCCATCAGACATTATCAATCGATATTTGCTTAGCAAGGTGTGCATTCGAAACCTTCTCATCGATCGATCCGTTTGACGAACCACGCCCACTGCGCAGGAACCTTCTGCAGATGTTGCAATCACCCATGATAACCAATGGAATATCTTGTTTGAAAAAGTCGGTTGTCAGACTTGCTTTATCAAGTCAAAATCTGAAGTCGGGTAAACCAGGGTGCGTTAAAATTAGAGGATCTTGGGCCGCTAGAAAGACTTGTTTCCGAAAATCATTCCATAATTTTACAAGAGGGTAGGCCACTGCTACCCAGCTTCCACACGCGGCTTACTCGGACTAAGGTGCTGCATGCTTGCAAGCCATCTGGCAAGTCGCCCATATTCATTCGAACGCTTGTTAAAATCATAATTATGCTGATGAAATGCTTCATGGCGAACAGCGACTCGTCCATACGACTGAGGGATTTCGATGATGCAGTTCACGTAGCCTGGAAAGAAGACAACCTGGAAGATGCCGAAGAAATACTGTCTCGACAACTCATCCGTGGAACGGGCTCTGATCACTCCACGTTTGCCAACCGGGCGCTTATCCGAGCACGCCTACGCCACTGGGATGCGGCGCTTAGGGATGCTGAAACGGTCTGTTTCATACTCTTTCTCCATGCTGCACTCCAAGTGACTCCGTTGGACATACAGTCGATTGATATGGAGGCGTCAGTAATTTCTCACGTCGCAAAGGGGTTTGCCCTGTTCGGACAGGGAAAATACGAATTTGCCGTCGAGGCCTTCAACATTGCTATTCGACAATGTCGAGTCCATGATAGAGATATTGTATTATTAATCAAGGTGAGCATTCTACCTGCGTGTGCCGGTCCGCTTATTATCGTCAGTCCATCATACTGTTCGAAGTCGGGTACCACGCCGAAGGCATGGCTTGTGTCGCTGACTTGATCGAGCGCTGTCCGACCGGTGCCAAGTCCGCATGCTTCTTTGTTCAGGCATGTTTCTGGATCAGCGATCGTGGAAATTTTGTGATGTGGTTTGTAGGCTGACATGTATGTTCGGCTTGCAACGTTGGTCACCAAGAACGAGGGTTACGACAGGGCGTTACAACTCTTGACTCGTGCACAATCATTCGAGCCATTCCATGCGGCTCCAGATTTGAATATCATTTCTCAAGTGAGAAGAAACCCACTGCATACGGCTTATACTGACAACTCTAGATATGTGGTTGGAGATTTGACAATCTGCCGTTCACTATTCGTCGACAAAGGTGCGAAGTGTTGTACGCTGTTGGACGTATCGACGAGGCAGAGCGGTCGCTCCGAGCAATCACGCGCGACCTCGAGGGTGTAAGACAGAGGAAGGACAATGCCGAATGGATTTGTGGTGGGTATATCTCCTCCTGTCTGTATTGATCCAATGCCATAGATACCATTTCAGCATTTAACGAGCGGTGCCGGCGGTCATCGGAAGGCCTTCGTCCCGATTATGGCTCGGCCATCTGTCCGGCGACTATAGTTTCACAACCTTCCGACCAACATGGCTCTGATGTGCTAGACATCGTTCAATTGGAAGCAGAAGGGGCGGTTCGAGTTTCGAATCTTGTTGCGCAACGCCCTGAACTGCAGCGTATCCAGATCATGCACCAAGGTGTTTCTCCCCCGCGAGCGCAGCTTGACTCAGGTATAACCACTGCGGAACGTGATGGAACAGCGTCCTATGATCAGTTGATTGATGTCGCACAGCCCCCGCATCACCGAGGTATGACAACGTCGATAAAGAACAATCAGATCCAAGCCACGGAAACCACAAACATGCCTAGTATGTGGACAGCAACTTTCAGAACCAAGGGCGATGCTTACACACCTCGTGAAAAAGGACCAAGCACAGTCAATGCACCCATGTATGCAGGGGAACAACAGCAGCCGATCGTAATCATTCAAAGCGACCGAGGATCCAGCCCCAACCAACGTCCATTACCCCTACGTGATATGGATGCTCGGAGATACTCTCCGATTCCTGCGTCTCTCGAGGTTCTCCGCTCTACCCCTTCTCCTATCCTTGGGGGCGTGCAAGCTGCTCGGAGTCATCATGATTATGACAATGTCCGCTGGCACAATGGTTCCCCTGTTTACAGCCCACTACCGGTGGCGGCGGGTTCTGATTACGTTGACGCGACCGCCGATAGCATCGGATCTCATTCTCTACCAAGACCGTCTGACCTGGTCGGACGCCATGCAAGCAGAACACCACCTCGCAGTTTACCATCGATTGAGGGACCAAGCCCCGTCTCACCTGACCTCCGATCAGATTTAGATAATCTCATTTCGACTTGGCAAGACATTCGGAGAAGAGATGCGGAGCAGGGTATGCCTGTGCTAGCTCCCCACGGTCGACCTAGCTGGAGACCCACTCTGACGGATGTGCAACCCTGGCAGCCCACGAGGGGAGCCTGTTGTTCACTGCATTTTGGCAGAGGATCCGGGCCTGAAGCTAGTCGGGACGAAACTTCCCGCGAAGAAGTAGAACGCTTCCTTATCCGTAGAAGTCAGTAAGCGCTGATGTGTCCTTCAGACGACCGCCGCACCCCTTCCTGGTGTAAATCCCCATGTTCAGCAACCGGGTGATCCGGCTCAGCCGCGGACTTGGGCTGCGATGCCATCTGGTCCTGTGAGCCTGTTCGGTGTTCATCTCCCGTTTGATGTTTGATTCATCAGTCTTCGCAGACTTTTTCTCGACCTCTGCACGATACACTGCTCGAGATCCTCAGGGTGAGTACGTTTCTCAGACACTTCATTCACACCAGTGGTCATGAATGGGAAAACGCAGGAAGAACGACTTGCACATCGTGCAAGCATGGATCAACAACAAGAACTAACGAGGCAGATACGAAGTCACAGCGAATGGCTCATGAGAGAGATGCAAGACCGATTAACTGAGTTGCGAACTATGACTACGAGAACGTATTTCCATCCACCAGGGCCTGGAGACCCTTCCCAGACTCAGCATGGCGTTGGCATCCATGCGCCACCAGGTACGTGTGATGTCGAGGCTAGTGACGACGAAACGGCGCCGATCTGATTCTCCCCAGTCGTACCTATCGGCGGGACGCCTGCATCTTGGGCTCGATGGTATCCGCCTCCGCCCTCATCCTTCAACCCGACGCCGTATAATGTGACGCCCTCTGTATCTGAACCCTTCATTCCACCTGCACCTTCGCCATCGCAACACCCGCCCTATATTCCCCCAGAGCCGATCACGCGCGAATTCGGGCCTCCTGGTGACTCATCACGATCCGGTGTATCGAAAGGAAATGACGAACATATTCCATCCCTCTGGATATCCAACGATTCTTGCAAGATCCCCTCAATAGCATTGACCTTGGCAACGTCGGCGCCTAATCCTAGCACCAGATCCACCTCACAGTCTCATACCACATCGAATGGTACGCTGGCCCGTGTATCGTTTCACCACTGCCAGCATTAATATGGTTGAAAAGAACCAGTGTTGGGCTCAGCAGCAAAATCACTCTTGTTGGATTCCGAATGCGGGAGCCCAACTGTAGTCGGGACGGTCGCGCAAAGTCCCGCGTCCGGGGGATGTAAGTACACGATTTCCCCTAACGTTTTACGAACAGTCGCCGCTCACGCTTCAACTCAGCGCCGCCACTCTCAGCGCTATCCGCTCGATTAGGGGTACCTGAATACGGCAGTCCTAAGAAGTCGTCGAGGTTGGAAGCTGACGATGAACAGGGCAAGGCAGATAAGTCGGAGGAGAAGCGGCGGCCTGGGGTAACCTTTGGGGAGGTTACTTACATTTGATGTGAAGGATTCTTTCTTGGTGGTGTCCATGCCTCTATTTAATTGCTTAGTGTTAGGAATGTCGTGTGGTAGAACTCTTAGAAAAATGATTCATCTTGGGAGATAGTAATATAGTGAGGTACATACCTGTCAAGGTAACGACCTTGAAAATGGCCTGTCGCCAGCGGGTTCATGCACCACCATTCATCCCTCTGTAGCCTCGACCCTGCGGCGTTTCGTACCCCGTTCTTCCAGCTCCTCACCCCCACAGTCGGTGTCCACAACTTTATTTCCATCAGCCGCACTCTCCTCCCCTTCTCCAGATTTTGATACCGCGTCTGGATTCCCACTTCCTTCAGCTTCCCCACCGGAGCCCACGTCCTTGCGGCCCATCTCACCCCCCACATAACACCCCAACGCACTAGACCATGCATATTCCCTCCCAAATACTCTTGTCAACACGTTGTAAGAACCCACGTCCGCAAACGGAACGTTTGTTTTCGGATCGCAATATTTAGCGGGTAGTCCTGTGATAGGGCACGTGCGGACCGGTCGAGCTTTATCCGCGTCAGCACCACCACCATTAACGTACAAAAACGAGCACAATGAACTAAAAACTACTCACACAGCGGTCGTCCTTTGCTTGTGAATACCTTGACCTGGTCCCACTGCACATGATCTCCAAACATGGCTGACATGGTACTTTTCCATGGTGGCTTCGAGGGTATCGTTTGAGAAAGTTCGTGAATGACGTAGTTTTTGCATACATCTTCGGTGCGGTGGGCGACAAGTGGAGGCGTGGAAATGGCGGGGTAGGAAAAAAGCATCGGTGAGGGTTGAAACTGTACTGGTGTCTGTGCCTGTGTTTGTGTTAAGGGTTGTGTTTGAAGTTGTGATTGTGTTTGCTGTGTTTGCTGATGGAATGAGAGGCTACTATGACGAAGAAGACGGCACGTACAGAGGATGAAGCATGATCCTGGATGTTAGAGGAGGGGGGGGCAGTAGTTGCGAGTAGAGTAGCTTGCGGTGTCAGTGACGTCGGGGTTGTCGACGTACTTGTAGAGGCCGAGGCTGGTGGATTC
>JBBPTX010000388.1:0-28333 GCA_038094595.1 Pulveroboletus aff. annulatus
ATTGAGGACACCCACAAGCTCTCCTTTCGCTTTCCATCCATTATCACAGATATGTCCTGCTATGGTCTGCTAGGAACTTCTAAAGGTTGCAATAGACCAGAACTAGGCTGGTTGGAAGGCTTCATTTATGTGCTTTGATCGCAGCGAGATACATAGTCTTTGATAATGGATGAAAAGTGAAAGGAGAGCTTGTGGGTGTCCTCAATAGGCTTCTAGGAGCAAGGACTGGAGTCCACTGTGAGTAACCAAGATGTATTGAGCAGTGTATACGAAGATACAGACCTGGAGTCCACTGTGAGTAACCAAGGAGAAGAAACACAGTGGCTCCTAAACTATGAGCGCCCATTTGTAAACAAAGGTAAATAGGTCAGCCACAACTGAAGTCGAGTGTTCAAATCATGGCAAAGGAGAATAATGAAGTCAATAGTTCAAATCACTGAAGTGGCAAATTATGAGGTCAAGGGTTCAAACCATGAGAGTGGCAAAAATCATAAAGGCCAACAGTCTTTAATCTGAGTTGTGACGCCAGGCCACCAATAGTGACGTAAGACTAATTCAATAGTTTTTTCATTTCCAGGATGACCTACCATAGGCGAGTCATGACATAATTTAAAGGTCTTGATTCTTAGATCTTCATTATCTCTGTTTTTGGCCAAAACGTATAACTGGTTTCCTTCTTGGTAAAGAAGCCCGTTAGCTTCTTCACACACTTTGTATTCTTTACATAACTTCTGTATTTCTGTCTCCATCAAGAGACAAATTGGTTAAATATGTCTTGATGTAGCTGTACCCCTTCATTGTAGATTGCAACTTTGAATGATGTTGTCCTTATCTGCTCCAGGGATATCATAGTTATTCCTTTGTTGTTGTCTTCTATTCCTCATGCATAATCTTCTCTTTTAGAGAGGGCATCCGCATTTGCGTTGGACGATCCTGGTTTGTACATGAAGGCATAGTTGAATCTGGATAGGTATTGCGCCCATCTAGCTTGCCTTCTCAATAGATCTTGTGCTTTCATAAAGTACTGAAGGTTTGCATGATCATTTCATATTTCAAATGGATGTTCTATTTCTTCTAGATAATGACGCCATTGTTCTAGCACTCTGATGATGCTCAATATCTCTTTATCTGCAATAGGATAATTTATTTCTTCTGGTGACATCGAGTATGAGCTGAAGGCCACTGGATGCCATTTATCTTATAATCAGAAGCGTCTGTTTCTAGTCAGAATTGACAGTGAATGTCTGGATAGGTGAGGATAGGAGCTGTAGTGAATCATTCCTTTAATTTGTCAAAAGCGTTCTGTTGTGTAGATTTCCATTTCCAAGAGACATCTTTCTTTAGGAGATCATTCAAAGGCCTAGCAACTTGCACATACCCTTCTATGAAGCGACGATAGTAGTTGGCAAGACTGAGAAAGCTTCATACCCCTTTTACATTGGTAGGTGCTGGCCAGTCTAAGATGGCATCGACCTTCTTTCAATCCATCTTGATCCCATTTTGCCCTACAACCATTCCCAAATAATTGACTTCTTTCTTGAAGAAGTGGCATTTCTCTGGTTTGGCAAATAGATCATTCTTTTCTAAATGCTTTAGCACCTTCTTAACGATTTCTGCATGCTCTTGTTCATTGTCTGTTTTAGTGAATATCATGACGTCGTCAATGTAGACGACTATGATGTCTTCTATATCTGCAAATAATTTGTTCATCATGGTTTGGAAGGTGGCTGGAGAGTTGCACAATCCAAAGAACATAACCAGGGGTTCAAAGGTTCCTTTATGTGTGATGAAGGCTGCTTTCCATTCGTCACCTTCTTTAATGTGTACATTGTTATATCCCCATCTGAGATCCAACATTGTAAATAGCTTAGCTCCTTTTAATCGATTCACAAGTTGTGAAATGAGAGGTAGTGGATAGTTATTTCACACTGTCTGCGAGTTTAGATAACGATAGTCTTGTACCATGCGCTTTCGTCCATCTTTCTTTGGCACGAAGAAAACTGGTGACGTTTGAGGAGATTTAGAAGGTCTAATGTATCCTTTGGATAACTGGTCTTCTAGCCAGTCTGATACTTCCTTCTGTTTGTCTGTGCTCAGGGGTATTAGTTGTTACGCTTGGCCTGGGTAGGGTCGAGCGTAGACCTACTGATGACCTAGCCTGGCTAAGTCAAGGGTTTAACCATCTTGGAGATGGTGGTGGTGGTGTGTTGGCATGCTTGAGGGTTCTAGGGGACGTGAAGAGGAGGTGCTCTAAGTGTGCAGTGTTCACTCAAGAGTTGAACAAGACTCATAGAAGTGGGGGACAAGAGGGCTTGATTGATGATGTAGGGTAGACTAGGTCATTCCCATAGGTAGATCAAGGTTAGGGAAGAAAGGTATAAGGCCAGATTGACTGGTATATATAGTGAAGGGTGATGCGTGACAGTAACGTCTCAGGGTCAAGGGTAAGGGTTAAGGGCTGGCATGGGAAGTAGCAATAGAATGTGAAAGAACAAGGGAGAATGTGATAGAACTCACGCGTGAGAGGGAAACACAACATGCTAGTGCATGTGGTGAGAGAAGGTGATACACATATGTGATAAGGCAGCACAAGGGAGATAAGTGCACAAGGCCACATAAGTATGATGACGTACATGAGAGATTCCTTGGGGAGTTAAGGGTCAAGAGCAGGAGTTGGCGCGGGCAACCAAGAAGAGCAGAAGAGTGAGTGTATGCACAGAGAGAGGGGAAGAAAAGGGGTAGGTGTACGCCTGGCATGATGAATTGTAACATTAGTCTTCCTTTCTTTGGCTGAAAGTCTTCCTTAAGATCTATAGCATGATTCCAAGATTTTCATGTGGGCATTCTGGTCGATGCCTTTTCTTCACATACTTTAAGATGCTCGTGATAGCATTCTGGCACAAGTTCTGCAGCAGATTTCTTTTGATCCATAAGTGATTTAAGCTCTTCGTCCACTGCTTGGCCTATTCTAATATTTTGTTCTTGTTTTTCGTTTTATTCCTTTTCTAATATTTTTATTGTTTTGTAAACTTTGTATTGAGCTTCCTGCTCCTCTTTCTCTAATAGCCTGAGATAGACGCTTTTATCTCTAAGCTCCCAGTATTCTTTTCCACAACTTCTTAATTTAATCTTTCCAGTTTTCCAATTGATATCTGGGTTGTGTTTCTTTAACCAAGAATAGCCGATTACCATCTAGTTCTTTCCCAAGCTGGTTACTTCTGCTTTGACTATCTCTCAATGTCCTTTGTAATCTAGCAGGAGTGACACGACATGCGTGATCTTGCCTACTTCATTTTGTGTGCCATCTACATTATAGATGGTAAGGGGTTGTGCAAGTTGTCTGAGTGGGAGTGCATGTTGCATCGCAAATACGTTATCTACAAAGACGTAGTTTGCACCTGAGTTTAGAAGTGCCAATACTGGAATAAAACTTTGATCAGTGTTTTTAGGTTTTACCTTTATCTTCATTTTTAGTTCATTATTGATTTTTAGTGATCTGCAAAAGATTCCTTTGTCTGGGATTTGATCTGCAGGGGAGATTGAAGGATTAGCTTTTTTTGAAGAGGAATTAAGCACCGGTGTGACACCCTGGCCAAGCCTCAGAGAGGACTCCTCTATTGGCAAAGAAGAAGATATAATAGTGGAAGGCGCTGCTTCCATATCATAAACATGTAGACTAGAGAAACAATTGTGTTACGCGTGGCCGTGGATATGGTCGCACGTAGACCTACTAATGCCTAGTAGGGTCTAGAGTGTCGGTCGTTTGTATATACAACGACGGAGAGCTAGCCGTGGGGTTACTAGGTCGAGGGTATCGTCAAGAGGGTTGACGGGTCAAAGGAGTAGCTGCTGCCTAGCTTGACGAGCAGACTAGGTTTCTAAGGTAGAGACACACTCTAGGGCGGGTGAGCCGTAGTGTGAAGCGTTCACTTGATGGTAGAACGAAGACGCGAGGAGGAAGCTGGATATATTGCTTGAACTAACTAGGTGGTAAACCGTAGGTAGAACTAAGCTAAGGGAAAAGACGAGAGACCCTGTTGAAGGGTTTATATAGTGAAGTATAAAATGTGACAGTTACGTGTCACACTACTTGAGGGTCAGCATAGGAAGCGGTGTTAAAATCACGAAACCAATAGCAAAACTTTGCAAGAGAGAGAAACGTTAAGGGCCGGCGCATACGGTGTGAGAAGAGCAGAATAGAAAGGAGTACCTGCGCAGTGAGGGATAAACATGCTTACGAGATGAGTGGAATGTTGTAGAACGACATGGAAAGAGTGAAGTTAAGCGTGAGAAATGGAAAGTATTAGTTCGTTATAGAAAGGAAAGAAAAAGCGGTCGTCCTGCGAGCGAATCGTAACATTACCCCCTCAGTAACCCGAAGCTACAGCGAGGATTCCTTACAAGTCCCTAAAGGCTGGTCCCAGAGAGCCAGTAATATTGGCGTAGCTGACATTGTCTAATTCATCTCTGTCCTCATAAGGAGAAGGGGCATGTGGTGAGGATGGTGTGGGGTGATAGGACTGTTGGGAAGAGGAGGAGGATTGACGAGAGGTACGGCGGGGTGTGGCTCGATGGACGATTTGTCCATTGCGGAACGCGGCTTGGGGGCAACGAGGCGTAGACATGGGGGAGGACTGGATGCGAGGGGAGGAGAGGCGAGAGAGCGAGAGGGTCCAGGGCAGTGGGCAAGGGAGTGGCCAGGGGCTCGTTGGTGACATCCAGTACAGACATGCTGTTGGCAGGATAATTGGGTATACCCGAGGCAGTGACATTGGAAGCACCGCTGATTAAAGCGAGGGTGTCCTGGGTATATGCGGTCTCTACCATTCCGGCCAGTCCACCAATCATTAAGTGTTTGCCTATGGATCGGTGATCCATCCTGCAAGACTTCGTTGCCAAGACCTCGATCTGCGGCGGCAAGGTCTCAGAAGTGGTTATCAACGTCAAGGAGGAAGGAGTCATAACCCAATTGGAAGGCATGAGAGTACAGTTGGTAATGCGCGTGATAAACAAAGTCCTGCATGGTCCTGCCTAACGTGGTGTGAGGAAACACCAGGCCTGAGCTGGAGATGAAGGCGGCGATGTGGTTGATCTGCATCACAGTTTCAAACCATGTGAAGATGGGAGAAGCATCGGAAGTATATACACTAATGGGGACGTGGAGGCGGTCATCAGACATAAGCATGTGAAAGTGGATGTAATGCTCATCAGTGAATCTTTCTTCTTGGAGTCGCCTGATGTGGAGATGAGACGAAACATCCAGCGGGATTTGGGAGTCCCATCCAGAGTGGGCGATAAGGGAGTCCAAACTTGGTGCGTGGACGAGTTGAGGGCGGTGGACTCCTAGGAACGAGGGTGGTCCGGGAGAAGGTTCCCGATGGGGCGGAGGAGTAAACGTTGGCGAGGAAAGGATCCTGCCCGAGACGGGAGAGACATGGGAGGCGGGAACATCACCAACAAGAGTGGCGAAGTTGACAGGCTGAGGGGTGGCAGGGTGAGTAGGAGAGACCCTTGTGGGGTCGGTAGAGGGAAGACAGACTGTGTTGGGGTTGGTGGAGGGTGCGGCTGCAGGGGTGTTGACATTGGTGAATTCAATGGCCATGAGTAGAAGGTGGAAGGGGTTTATTTGCGGCATGGTGGGCGTGTAGGTGAGAGGGGGAAGACGCGGGGGTGATGTCTTTTATAATCCTCTAGTAACTCTGACGAATGTTTTAAATTCCGTTCGGGTTCCCAAGAGTCTTCTTCGGCCGAGTACCCTTTCCATCGGATCAGGTATTGTTGGGCCGATGGCATTCCTCAATGTCGTATGATTCGTTCTATTTCATATTCCTCTTGTCCTTTGACAAGATCTGGAGGCGGTGTAGGGAAGTTCGGACCATGTACGTCGTTTTCGCAATAGGGCGATAACAGGGAAGCGTGAAACATGTTGTGGATCTTCCACGTTCGTGGGAGTCGGAGATGATAGAAAACAGGGGAGATAACATCAGAGATAACAAAGGGTCCTTCGCGTTTTGCGGTGAATTTCGGATTTTGGACAGATCTTTTAAGATTCCTGGCTTCTAACCAAACTCGTTCCCCTTTCTTGAAAGGTACGAACTTTGATTTGGATCGGGACGCCATGACTTGTCGCGCGAGTTCATGAAAGGCGAGAGCTTCGTCTCGTAGGATGGTGAGCGCTTTGAGATGCGTTTCAATAGCGGGGATGTTGGTTTCGGCGAGTACCGAAGGGAGGGCACAAGGTTCATATCCCATCATGAGGTAAAACAGGGATTTGCCAGTGACGGAATGAGGGCGGTGATTGTGGGTGAATTCTGCATGGGAGATGTGATCGGACCATGTGGAAGGGTGGTCCCCACAGTAAATACGGAGATAGGTTTCGACTTCTTGGTTGACGTGTTCTGTTTCACCGTCAGTCTGGGGGTGGTAGGCCGTGGAGAGGGAGAGGTCGTAGTTGAGGAGTCTGCCAAGTTCTTTGGTGAAGGCAGAGGCGAATTGTGGGCCGCGATCTGAGATAACCTTGTCGTAGAGTCCGAAGCGGAGGTAGACTTTGTGAAAGAAGAGTGCTGCTACGCCTTCTGCGGTGATAGTCTTCTTCGTGGGGCAAAGAATTATCCCCTTAGTAAGGCCGTGGTCCACCACGACCAATAAAGAATCAAAGCCCCCGGACAGCGGGAGATCTGAGATGAGATTGCAGGAGATCTGTTGAAAGGGGCGAGAACATGAGGACGGGATAGGGACGAGCGGGGGAATAGTAGGGTGTGTGTTTGTTTTATTGCGCTGACACACAGCACAGCCATCAACGTAGGTACAGACAAACGTGGCTAGGCCAGGCCACCAGAATTCGGAGGCGACGAGTTGGCGGATTTTTAGATAGCTGGGGTGGCCGGCGGAGTCGTGGTCATGGGAGCACTGGACGATAGCACGGCGAAGGTCACGATTGGGAGGGACATAGACGCATCCTTGATATTGGAGGACGCCATCAGAGTACTGCCAATCGGCAAGGCAAGAGTGAAAGGCTGGGGGAAGGGAACCATTGATCTTCTGCAGTTTGTGGAGAACGAGATCGTCGAAGGATGAGGCAGAGGCAATGTGGTTGGAAAGTGTTACGATTCGTCGTGCCGGGCACGTCTTTTCCTTTTCTCTTTTCTTTTACTCCACGTATCCTGCGCGTACACTCACTATTCCACTCTTCTCACGGTTGCCCACGCCAACCCTTTACCCTTGTCCCTCGGCCCTCCGAGGTCCCCGTTACACGTATGTCATCACGCCTATGTGTCTTGTGCATTTATCTCCCTCGTGTTGCCTTATCACACATGCGTTCCATTTCCCCTTGCCGCATGCACCGGCTCTTTACGTTTCTCTCTCATGTGTGGTTCTTATGCCTTCCATGGCCTTCCTTCGCTTTCTATTGCCGCTTCCCACACCGGCCCTTAATCCATACCCTTGACCCTGTGACCGTTACTGTCATGCGTCACTTCTCACTATATATACCAGTCAACCTGGCCCTATACCGTTCCCTTAGTCTTGATCTCCCTGTCGAAGGACTACCTCTAGCCTAGACAATCAGAACTTATCTTTGATCCTCCCACCTCTACGAGTCCCATTCGACTCTTGAGTGAACCTCGACGCTCAGGACACTTCTCCCTTGCGTACCTTCGACACCCGCAACTTTGGGTTGCACCACCACCATCACCTTCCCGACGGTTGATCACCAACGTCTTAGTCAAGACAGGGCTATGTGCGACCCTACCTGGGCCACACGTAACAGAAAGGGCGGAGTCGATGAGGTGAACAAAGAGGGCGTTGGGAAGGAGAGTGACGCCAATGTTATCTGAGTCAGCACGAGGGAGAAGATCGGGGCAGTGAGAGAGAGCGTCGGGACCGGCAAGTTGGGTTCCAGGGACATGGGTGATTGAGTAATCGTAGTCGGCTAGGTCAAGGAGCCAGCGGGCTTGATGCTGGTTGAGGTCCTGAGGGCGGCGGAAGTATGTCAAGTTCTTGTCGTCAGAAAAGACTTGGACGGGAAAAGAAGAGCCATGGAGGTACTGCCTCCAGGTCTTGAAACCACGGATGACAGCCAAGAGCTCCCTGTCATGGATATCATAGTTGCGTTCTGAGGAAGAGAACGATTGTGATAAGTAAGAACAGGGGTGCCAATCCCCGTTCACATCAGTTTGCAACAGGATACCTCCCGATGCGTATTTGGAAGCGTCGGTGGCCATGGCAAAAGGTCGAGAGACATCGGGCATGAAAAGGACTGGCTTACGGAGGAACAGTTCCTTGAGTTGTTCGAAAGCAGTCTGTTGTGCGGGATTCCATGTCCAGGGCATGGTTTTCTTAGTGAGGTCGATGAGGGGGCGAGCAATGTTGGAGTATCCAGGAATAAAACGCCTATAGAAATTGGCGAAACCGAGGAAGGAGCAGACATCTTTGACTTTGTGAGGCGTGGGCCATTTGGCAATCCCGTCGAGTTTAACGGGGTCCATAGCGAGCTGTCCTTCCTTGACGATCATTCCGAGGTATTCGACTTCGGGGACAGCGAATTGGCATTTTTCCAGCTTGAGGTGAAGATCAAGTTCCATCATCCATTGAAGGACACGGCGAGTGCGATCGATGTGGGTTGCGTCGTCTGGAGAAAAGATAAGTAGGTCATCCATATAGATAACCAACCATCCTTCAGCGATCATGTTGTGGAAGGAGTTGTTCATGAAACGTTGGAAGGTTGCAGAGGAGTTAGTCATGCCGAAGAACATAACCATTGGCTCGAAAAGTCCTTTATGAGTGAGGAAGGCGCCCTTCCATTGGTGCCCGTCTTTTATCCATACGTTGTTATACCCTCATCGCACGTCAAACTTGGTGAAAACGTGCGCGCCTTTGAGTTTGTCGAGGAGGTCGGAGATCAACGGTAGTGGGTAGGCGTCGTGGATGGTGTGTTCATTGAGGTATCTGTAGTCTTGACAGGGGCAGAGTTTGCCATCTTTCTTTTTGACAAAGAAGAATGGCGATGCTTGAGGGGAGTTTGAGGGACGAATCTTGCCAGCGGCAAGGTTTTCATCAAGAAAGTCTTTGGTGGCTTTCTTTTCATCTGGAGTGAGCGGGTAGAGCTTGCCGATCTTTGGGGTGAATGAGTCTTTGATGTTGATTTCGTGGTCATAGGGTTGGGAGGGAGGAAGAGAGTCAGCGGACTCCTTGGCGAAGACTGGGGCGAAGTCTTTATAAACGTTGAGGAGTACGACTTTTGGTTTGACTTTCTCGGCGGCTGCCGCTAGTTCAGTAGCGGTGGTGAGCTTGGCAACAAGCTTTAGGTGTGTCTGATGGTATCGAGATCCTGATTTGAGGAGTCGTTGACAAGAGTTGGCATGGAGAGTACGGCGAACATAGAGGTCCCCGTCTGGCAAGTCGAGAAATGTTGAAAGGGTATGATCTGGAATAGTTTCAACTAAGACGTGGCGAGGTGGTTTTGAGGGAAAAGTTCGAGTTTGAGCATTGTCATGTCGTTTAAGGTTGGCGATGTGAATATGATAGAGAGAAGCAGACTCGTCTACTGCTTCAGGGATGTTGATTGTCTGCGACGACCAGTCGATAGAAGGATTTGTAAGGCGTAACCAGGGCATTCCGAGGATTACGTTCTTGGATCCGCAATGTATGACGTGAAAGCGTATATGCTGAGCAATCCCGTCGATGTTGGTAAAGAGAGAGGCGGTGTATCGGATGGCCCCTTTTGCGTTGGGGGTTTGGTCGACATTGTTTACAGGGATGGGCGTCAGAAGTTTGTCTAAGGGGAGTTTGTGTTTCCTGACAAAATCCCAATCAAGGCAGTTGATATCTGCGCCACTATTGATAAAGGCATGGGTGTCAACGGTTTTCATGGTGTGCGAAGGATCAATGAGTTGGAGGGGGATTCGCATTGATTTCTTTGACGTAGATACTAGTATAGGTGCACACGTGTTAGGGGGAACTACTGACATCGAGGCAGTGTTCCGTTTTAAAAATCCAAGGAGGCAAGGGTGACGCGAGAGACCTTTGGGTTTTCATCGTCGTCTTCATCGTCAATCTCGATTAAACGAGGGACTTCTTCTTCATCTTTAGCCTCTTCTTCTACAACCTTTTGGACAACTTTCTTCGGTTTCGGGGAGTATGAGTCTTTCATTGGGCAGTTGTTAGCCCGATGTCCTTTCTAACGGCATCAGAAGCATTTCCCTTCTTTGTGACATTGTTCTCGTTCAGCAGGGGTGAGCCGTTGGAGGCGGATGGCATCAATGTCCATGGCGTTAGGGTCCTTGGTCGGGGTAGGGGTGGTGTACTGATGGTACATGTGGTGAGTGGGGGTTCTGTGGTGGGCTGCGATTTCTCGCGCTCATTCCATATGGGTTTGGAATGTGACGGCTTTCTTTAGCCAAGCGTCTATGGTGGTCAGAACTGTCTCCATGGCTAGGATGCGGCGCATGAGGGCGTCGGAGATGGCGGCGGAGTAGTATCCAATAAGGACATTATTGTCGGTAATGCCAGCGATAGCGCATTGATTCTGAAATTCAGCATTGTATTCGGTTAACGAGGAGGAGTATCCTCCGTTCTTAGTGGTGATCATGCGGGTGGTGGTAAGCCAGGCGATGGCATTTCCCGTGGTGTCGTAGTGTTTAAATGCCAAAATAAAGGCATCGCGAAAATCGGACCAGGAACCCATTGAGATTGTGCCATCAGCGGCAATCTTTGAGGATCGGAAAGTATTGGCCCATGTGAGTGCGGGGCCTTTCGTCATGTAGGAAAGCACAAAGACAATGTGCTTCAGGTCGGTGGTGTATACTTCTGCGTTGACGTTGAGGTAGAAAGCGACAGAGTCGAACCATTGTTTAGCCATTCTGTAATCTCCATCGTATTTGTTGGGGGTCCCGATACAGAGTTCAAGGGGTTTGGTAGTCATGGTGGGTGATGGAGGACAAGGGATTGGGGGAAAGATGTGGCTGGTTTGGTGTCTGGATGTTGGAGATGGGGGGGTTTGAGGACGGGGTATCTGTATGGAGGCAGAAAAACTATGGGAGAGGTCGTGGATGGTACATTCCTCGTCTGAGTCTATCAAGGGCTCGTCGTGGTCTTCGTCCCAGTATGCTTGGTTAGGATCGTCCGGGGTGTCAGAGGAGTCCACGTGGGAAGTGCGTCGGGGTTCTCGAGGGTTCCAACGAGAGTCGGTGGTTTGAGTGTTTCGATGGGAAGCTATGGTGGGCGGCGTACGTAATAGTACCCAAACAAGGAGGTAGCTTAGTTCTTTTGTTACGTGTGGCCGTGGATATGGTTGCGCGTAGACCTACTAATGCCTAGTAGGGTCTAGAGTGTCGGTTGTTTGTATATACAACGACGGAGAGCTAGCCGTGGGGTTACTAGGTCGAGGATACCATCAAGAGGGTTGACGGGTCAAAGGAGTAGCCACTGCCTAGCTTGACGAGCGGACTAGGTTTCTAAGGTAGAGACACACTCTAGGGCGGGTGAGCCATAGTGTGAAGCGTTCACTTGATGGTAGAACGAAGACGCGAGGAGGAAGCTGGATATATTGCTTGAACTAACTAGGCAGTAAACCGTAGGTAGAACTAAGCTAAGGGAAAAGACGAGAGACCCTGTTGAAGGGTTTATATAGTGAAGTATAAAATGTGACAGTTACGTGTCACACTACTTGAGGGTCGGCGTAGGAAGCGGTGTTAAAATCACGAAACCAATAGCAAAACTTCGCAAAAGAGAGAAACGTTAAAGGCCGGCGCATACGGCGTGAGAAGAGCAGAATAGAAAGGAGTACCTGCGCAGTGAGGGATAAACACGCTTACGAGATGAGTGGAATGTTGTAGAACGACATGGAAAGAGTGAAGTTAAGCGTGAGAAATGGAAAGTATTAGTTCGTTATAGAAAGGAAAGAAAAAGCGGTCGTCCTGCGAGCGAATCGTAACAAATTGTCTGTTGGAAAATGTACCTGCTTACACTTATCTTCGCCTAGATTAGACCCAGTTCCTGAATCTAGGCTCTGCCTTTTGCTGACTTCTTATTCTCAGCATCTTCAATGTTCCTGAAGAACGCCCTTGCTTCTTCAAATGACATGCTGCTTATAGCTGTTGTGGGGTCACGCCCTTTTCCCTTTTTAGCTTGTGTGCCAGGTGTGTAAATGTGTTCAGTGCTTTTAACATCATCTGAAGACATGCTTCGTACCTGCCTTCTTCGGCAGTCTTTCTTGTAGCTGTTGAACCATCCACAAAGATCACATTTTGTGCTAGGTTTTTTGCATTGTTTGGCAAAATGCCCTGTTTCACCACAGTTGTAACATGACTTAATTCCCTTTTGAGCTGTGCCAATATCCATTGCATTCGGATCTTTTGGTTTAGATCTGAACCTAAACTATGTTTGCCCTCTGATAAGATCTAGAGCTTCTAGTCAATTTCCTACTTCTTGTAATATGGCCATCATTTCGTTTACCATATTTTTCCTCAAGTTATTTCTCCAGATGTAATCCATGAGGTATCATTTGGTGTTTTGTTCTAGGAGATACACTCCATGTGGATCTCCTAGTTCAGCTTTTTTGAATTCTGTATACCATTTGACAAGGAAGTCATCCATTGGCTGATTTGGTCCTTGTTTCATTTCATTGATCTTTTTGGTAGCCCTGTCTTTGATGTTGCTACCCCTGAAGAAACTTCTTAGCTCACCCTCTAAATCGTTCCAATTGTACCCTTCATTTGAATACATGTGTTATAATCTTAGTTGTGCAAAAGGTCCTGCTTTTGCCCCTTTTAATCTGGAGAGTACTGCCAGAATTGCTTCTCCTGACTTAGATTGTATGGCGTGCTTGTTTACTTTAATCCATGCTTGGATTTTTGTCCACCATTCATCGAATTTAGCAAAGGACCCGTCATAATCTCCTGGGTCTGCGAAGATTTCTACTTTTCTGGAGGAAGCATATGATGGTTTTTCCTCTCTTTCTTTCCTAGGTCCACTAGGCATGGGTTGTCTGGTTGGTGGTTTGTTTGTGGGGCAAGTGCTTGAATCATTTGTTTAATGCAGGTGACTGCATTCTTTAGACTTGTGATTTCACCATTGAGATGATCAAATTGTTGTTCTTGTGTCTGGGCAAATAGTACCAATGCTTATGCATTTTTTGCCCAGTCTCCTTCTTGAAAGATAACTTGGAGGTTGGCAGATGTGACAGGCAGGAAAGACATTATGAATTAAGAAGAAAGTGACTAGTATTTGTACGATTTTCATTGTTGTATTCTTAGTTGTACTCTGCTGAAACGATTGTTCCTTCTGATCGTTTGTGGATACTTGCATCTCTGCCTTTTAGTGTGAGGTTGTTCTCTGTTTTGTTCCTCTGAGGCTTCTCTGTATCACCTCCTTGCTTCTCTTGCTTCTCTAATGAACTGTTGTGCACCTAAAGTTGCTTCTAGATGAATGTTACGTGGTGCTACTGGCCACATGAATAGATCGGGTTGTGGGGATCTGGATGGACTCCGCTCAGGGGTTGTTGGATATCTAAGCGAGGCAAGATCTGTGGTGGGGCTGAGGGTTTGTGCTGAAGGTGTGGGTTCCTAGTAATAGGTGTGACGCATGTATCTGATATCTGTGGCAATTAAGTCGACTTCGCCTCTGTTTTTGAAGCTGTGTGGCTCTAGATCTTGTTCGACAAGTCTCCAGAACTCTTCTTCTATGTCTGCAATGTCTGGCCAGTTGTTTGTGTCCTCTTCACTCTCTGTGCTCGCAGTTGCAAGTGAGTACTCCCTAGGCTCTTCCTTAACTGGTGCTTCTACTGCTACTGGTATGTCTACTAACTCCCAAGGTCTGGCTAGATTGATGGTGGGAAGGTATGCTGTAAAAGGGAGAAGAGATCAGTGAAAGATAATGGGCACTTGATAGCAAGCCCCTGTTAGTGCTATCCTATGGTACCCGAAGACGTACTCACTTGCTAGAGCCTGTGGTGCAAGGGAGAAAGCTAGCTGCATATGCTTCGTTGGTAGATAGTGAAAGGGTGTAAGGATGTATTGTTGGCCTTTATGATTTTTGCCACTCTCATGGTTTGAACCCTTGACCTTATAATTTGCCACTTTAGTGATTTGAACTCTTGACTTCATTATTCTCCTTTGCCATGATTTGAACACTCGACTTCAATTGTGGCTGACCTATTTATCTTTGTTTACAAATGGGCGCTCATAGTTTAGGAGCCACTATGTTTCTCCTCCTTGGTTACTCACAGTGGACTCCAGGTCTGTATCTTCGTATACACTGCTCAATACATCCTTGGTTACTCATGGTGGACTCTAGTCCTTGCTCCTAGAAGCCTATTGAGGACACCCACAAGCTCTCCTTTCGCTTTTCATCCATTATCATGTATGACAGTCTAGTTCTAGTGTTGCAACTACAAATCTTGCAGGCAATCACTATCTTTTAGACGTTGAGAGGAGGAACTATCTTAGATATGACTTATAGGAGAGAACAAGAGAACTAGACTGGAGACTGAGCTCTGTCCAGTCTCTCTTTATATACTATTCTTCATGTAGATACATGTTGTGTATCGATCTAGATACATATCTACATAAGTCCATCCCCTAGGCCCACCATGTTCAACATGAGGAGTTGGCCTGTAATGGAGATTAATATATACATGAGGTTGCCAGCTATTGATCTGCTGCGGGTGGGTGGAATGGAAGGTGTCAATGGTAATTAAAGATAAGGAATCACATCACAGTGATGGGGTGACTGATGTGAGGTCTGTGATGATCACGATGTATTAAATATGTGTGGTGATCTGTGGGGCTGAAGGTGAAAAGGTGAAAGCAAAGCCCACAGATCTGAAAGGGCCCATAGATCTCTGTGTCTAGCACAGTGTCTAGGTCGGATTTTCCCTTAATAAGATAAGAAAAGTGTCCATATGTGCAAAGTAAAGAATGAAAAATACATAGATGTAACAGCTAGACCCTAGGCTTTTTAGGTATATGCATGACTCTACCCAAGGCCACATGTAACAAAAGAACTAGGTTCTTACCCCTCAACTGATAATGGATGGAAAGCGAAAGGAGAGCTTGTGGGTGTCCTCAATAGGCTTCTAGGAGCAAGGACTGGAGTCCACTGTGAGTAACCAAGGATGTATTGAGCAGTGTATACGAAGATACAGACCTGGAGTTCATTGTGAGTAACCAAGGAGGAGAAACACAGTGGCTCCTAAACTATGAGTGCCCATTTGTAAACAAAGGTAAATAGGTCAGCCACAACTGAAGTCGAGTGTTCAAATCATGGCAAAGAAGAATAATGAAGTCAAGTGTTCAAATCACTGAAGTGGCAAATTATGAGGTCAAGGGTTCAAACCATAAGAGTGGCAAAAATCATAAAGGCCAACATCAATGCGCATTATTCAGTTCACCCACCATTACATCTCACTGTCAAATTACTGATCCATGTTGGAACTCCAGAGAACCTTTGCATCCTTCGAACTCTAACACTTCTGACACTCCTGACAATCCCAACCAAGGATATTGGGACAAATACCCCAATGAGCCTATTTTAGACTCAGACAAAGAAGACACTACCCATGATCTTTCCCATAGCTTTTCTGCTTCTCTGCAGATACCTCACCCCACAACCCCTCTGTTGCCAACATCTCAATGCCAAACCAGCCTCGAACTCCACATTAGCACCCCTGAGAAGTACAATGGTGATTTCAAGACAGCCAATCAATGGCTAGACTCTGTTATCTTCTACCTCAACATTAATACCAAGGTATATACTAACACGCCGAAGCAGATTGCTTTTGTGCTGTCTTACATGACCAAGGGCCCCACACTAATCTGGGCTAACATGTTCAGAGCATCAAAGATCACATCCAATGGATTGATTTCGATGGACTCTTGGAAACAATTCCATGACACCTTCCTATTAGTGTTCAAACACCATAATATGATCTGCAACGTGATTGCCTGGTTGACTACCACCCATATGATAGCTATCAAGAACAGCAGCTACTCCCCTTTGCTTACTAAGTACAATGCCCAGTTCCAAAATCACTACACCATTGCTGGCATCTCTAACAACAACATCTTGATTGGCTACTACTCTGCTGCTATACCAGAAGCCCTCATGCACTGCATCCTGGACATGGAGGTTGTACCTACCACCATCAATGCCTGGCTTAAGAAAGCCATTACTTTTCAAACTCATATGGACCATGTGTTACATGTAACCTTGAGTATGGTCGCACGTAGACCTACTAATGCCTAGTAGGGTCAGAGCTTCAGCCATTCGTATATATGATGACGACGTAGGGCCAGCTGTGGGGATACTGGTCAAAGGTACCATCAAGGGTGTCTTGATGGGTCAGAGATAACTGCTAGTCTAGCTTGACTTCAGTGGGTCATTAGGTCAAGGGTTCAAGACACATGAAGGGACACAAGGAACAAAAATTGATTGCTTAGAGTAACTAGGCGGGAAGCTGTAGGTAGAACTAAGCTAAGGAAGAAAGACAAAGAACCCTGTTGTAGAGTTTATATAGTGAAGAGTAACTGTGTGACAGTTACATATCACAAGTTAAGGGCCGGCATGGGAAATGGCATTAGAAACGGAAAGAACAATAGAGAATCCATGCATGAGAGAGGAACATTGAGGGCCGGCGCATATGGCGTGAGAAGAGCAGAAGAGAAGAGGTATCTGCATGATGAAGAATAAGCACGCTTATGAGGTGTATGGAATATCATAGAACATCGTGGAAGGATGAGTTAAGCGTGAGAAATGAAATGATTAGTCTGATAGGGAAAGAAAAGAGAAAGTGATTGTCCTGCGAGCAAATTGTAACACCATGCCCGCAAGATCTCTGCTCGCCACAAAGCCCCCTCCCACATAACGTACCATCAGTACACTGCCCCTGCTCCTGCCAAAGATCCCAATGTTATAGATGTGGACATCATCTACATCCAGAAGCTAACCCTGGAAGAACGTCAAAGGTGTATCTCAGAAGGGTGTTGCTTCTGCTGCCACCAGAAAGGACATAGGTTCACAGCCTGTCCCACATTCCCCTCAAGTACTCCAAAGCCAAAGAAGACTGTATGGAAGGTTGAAGAAGTGGAAGTCAAAGAGGGAGAAGAACCTCCTCGGCTTACAGAACTAGATGACAATGATGAAGAAGGATCCAAACTTTCCTGGGTTTCTTTCACCTCAGATTTTTGAAGAGGAGGACTATTTTGATGTTAGTATCTCCTACTTCTATGTGTGCCCCTGTACTTGTATCCATGTCCAAGAAATCTATGCACATCCCTCTACAGCTCATAGACCCCTCGCACACTATGAAAACCATCAAGGAGGTTGAGGCGATGAGAGAGGGCATCTGGGCCTGCAAGGTGAGATCCAGGGACATGAGCAATGGTATAGTCATAGTTGGCAAGGTTAAGGAGCCAGCGGGCCTGATGACAATTGAGATCTTGAGGATGGCGGAAGTAAGTGAGGTTTTTATAGTCAGTGAAGATCTTGACTGGGAAGGGAGAGCTGTGGAGGTAGTGTCTTCAGGCTTTGAAACCACAGATAATGGCCAAAAGCTCCCTATCATGGATGTCATAGTTTCATTTAGCAGGGGCAAAGATCTGTGATAGATAGGAACAGGGATGCCAATCCCCATTTGTGTCAGTTTATAATAAAATTCCACTAGATGTGCATTTTAAAGCATTGGTGGCCATGGCAAAAGGTCAGGAGAGATCAGGCATAAAGAGGATCGGCTTATGGAGGAACAACTGTTTGAGCTGTTCAAAAGCTTCTTGTCAGACGGGGGATCAAGAACAAGGCATGGTCTTTTTGGTGAGGTCAATGAGTAGGCAAGCAATATTGGAATACCTGGGAATAAATTGTCTATAAAAATTAGTGAAGCTGAGGAAGGAGCAGACATCTTTGACTTTCTGTGATGTTGGCCACTTGATGATACCATCAAGCTTGATGGGATCCATAGTGAGTTGTCCTTCTTTGATGATCATGTCAAGATATTCTACTTCAGGGGTGGCAAACTGGCATTTTTCCAGTTTAAAATGGAGATTAAGTTCCATCATCCATTGGAGGACACAGCAGGTGAATTCAGTGTGGATTTCATCATCTGGAGAGAAGATAAGTAAATTGTCCATGTAAATTATTAACCATCCTTTGGTGATCATATCGTGAAAGGAGTCATTCATGAAATGCTGGAAGGTTGTGGGGAAGTTAGTTATGTCAAAAAACATTACCATGGATTTGAAAGGTCCCTTGTGAGTCAGGAATGCACCTTTCCATTGGTTCCCATCCTTAATACATATGTTATTATACCCCCATCATACATCGAACTTGGTAAAAGTATGAGCTCTTTTGAGCTTGTCAAGTAGATCAGAGATTAAGGAAAGGGGGTAGGCATTGCAAACGGTATGCTCGTTGAGATATTAGTAGTCTTGGCAAGGGTGGAGTTTGCTGTCCTTCTTTTTGACAAAGAAGAAAGGCAAGGCTTGGAGGGAGTTCGAAGGGCAGATCTTTCCAGCAGCGAGGTTTTTATCAAGAAAGTCTTCGGTGGCTTTCTTCTCATCAGGGGTGAGTGGGTAGAGTTTGCTGATCTTTGGGGTAAACGATTCTTTGACATTAATTTCATGGTCATACGGTTTAGAGGGGGGAAGAGAATCTGCAGATTCTTTGGCAAAAACAGACACAAACTCTTTATATATATTGGGTAGGGAGACTTTTGGTTTGGCTTTTTTTGTGGTGGCTGTGAGTTCCATAGCCGTAGTGAGTTTAGCAATGAGTTTCAGGTGAGTCTGGTGGTATCGGGAACCCAATTTAAGAGTGCGATAACATGTGTTGATGTGTAATGCCTGGCGAATGTAGAGATTCCTGTCCAGCATATCAAGGAATGTGGAGAGAGTATGGTCAGGAACAGTTTTGACCATATTATGACGAGGTTTTATAGGGGGAGTTTGAGGTTGGGCAGCATTGTGGCATTTGAGATCAGCTACGTAGACATGGTAGAGGGAGGCAGATTCATCTACTGACTCGGGGATGTTTAATGTCTGTGATGACCAGTCAATCGAGGGATTGGTAGCTTTAAGTCAAGGGATTTCAAGAATGATGTTCTTGGATCCACAATACATGACATGGAATCACACATTCTGCACAATTCTTTCAATGTTGGTGAAAAGGGTGGCAGAGTACCAGATAGCCCCTTTGGCATTGAGGGTTTGATCTACATTATTTACAGGGATCAGGGTAGGAGGTTTTTCAAGAGGGAGTTTATGTTTTCAAGCAAAGTTCCAGTCAAGGCAGTTAATGTCTACCCTGCTATCAATGAGAGCTCAGGTGTCAACAGTTTTCATTGTGTGTGAGGGATCTATGAGCTGGAGTGGAATGCGCATAGATTTCTTGGAGGTAGATAGTAGTACAGAGGCACATGTAGCAGAAGGGGGAACTACAGACATCAAGGCTGGTTCCCATTTCAAAAATCCTTGTCAAAAGTGACATGAGACACCTTTGGTTCTTCGTCGTCTTCAACATTCAATTCTATAAGCCAAGGAGATTCTTCTTCCTCTTCAATTTCTACTTCTGTGACCTTCCTAATGATTTTCTTCAGCCTTGGGGTGTTGATGGTGAATGTGGGGCATTTGAAGGATGGGTGTCCTTTCTGATGGCATTAGAAGCATCATTTTTCATCAATGTACTTCTGTCTTTCTTCCAGGGTGAGTTTTCTAGGAATGTGGACAGCGTTGACATCCATGGCGTTGGGGTCTCTGGTAGGAAGGGGTGTGGTATACTGGTGGTATGTGGTGTGGGAAGGCGTCTTATGGCAAGCAGTGATTTCACAGGCACAATCCATGTGGGTTTGGAAGGTGATGGCTTTCTTGAGCTAGGTGTCTATAGTGGTGGGGACCATTTCCATGGCAAGGATACAGCGGATAAGAGGTTCGGGGATGGCTGCAGAATAGTATCTGATCAAGTCATTGTTGTCTGAGATGCTGGCAATGGTGTAGTTATTCTGGAACTGAGCATTATACTCAATAAGTGAAGGAGAGTATCCGCCATTCTCAGTGGTGGTCATGCAGGTGGTGGTGAGCTAGGCAATGGCATTACTGGTCACATCGTAGTGTTTGAAAGTGAGGAGAAAGGCATCATGGAATTGGTTCTATTGTTATAGCTATATATTTTCACCCTTTACCCTGTGCATATGGACACATCCTTTATCTTATCAAGGGAAAACCCAACCTAGACACTGTGCTAGACACAGGGGATCTATAGGCCCTTCTAGATCAGTGGGCTTCACCTTCAGATCTTCACCTTTCGCCCCACTAATCACAACATGTATTTAATACATCATGATCATCACAGACCTCACATCAGTCACTCCATCACTGTGATGTGATCCCTTATCTTTAATTACCATTGACACCTTCCATTCCATCCACCCACAGCAGATCAACAGCTGGTAACCTCATGTATGTATTAATTTCCATTACAGGCCAACTCCTCATGTCAATCATGTTGGGACTAGAGGATGGACTTATAAAGATACATATCTAGATTGGTACACAACATGTATCTATATGTAAAATATTATATAAAGCGAGACTGGACGGAGCTCAGTCTCCAGTCTAGTTCTCTTGTTTCCCTCCTATGAGTTTCATCTA
Organism: Pulveroboletus aff. annulatus; assembly: GCA_038094595.1. Taxonomy (NCBI): domain Eukaryota; kingdom Fungi; phylum Basidiomycota; class Agaricomycetes; order Boletales; family Boletaceae; genus Pulveroboletus; species Pulveroboletus aff. annulatus. The sequence continues at coordinate 20,637 of JBBPTX010000388.1, forward strand.
AGATAGTTCTTCCACTCGACATCTAAGAAGATAGTGATTGCCTGCAAGATTTGTAGTCACAACACCCATGAGCCCATGGAAATTGTTCCATCTGAGATGATCTTTGAGGCACAGAAGGTGTTTGCCCATGTGAGGGTGGGTCTCTTGGTTATATAAGATAGCACGAAGGTGATTTGTTTGGGGGCGGTGGTGTAAACTTCAGCATCGATGTTGAGATAGAAGATGACCGAGTCAAGCCATTGCTTGGCTGTTTTATAGTCACCATCATATTTCTCGGCAGTGCCAATGTGAAGTTTGACAGGTTTCTGAGACATGGCTAGGGTTGGTGCGAGGGGTGGAAAGATATGGCCAGTTTGGCGTCTGGATGTTGGCAATGGAGGGGTTGCAGGGCGAGGTATCTGCAAAGAGGCAGAAAATCTGTGGAAAAGATTGTGGGTTGCATCTTTTTCGTCAATATCAAGCAGTGGCTCATTAGGGTTTTCGTCCCAATATCCTTGGTTGGGATCATCTAGAGTACCAGAGGAGTCTGAGTTTGAGGTGCATGGAGGTTCTCGAGGGTTCCAATGTGAATCAGTGATATGGGTGTGTCAGGAAATAATGGTGGGTGTATATGATAGTGCATGTCAAAGAGGAGAACCTAGTTCTTTTGTTATGTGTGGCCTTGGGTAAGATTGTGCATATACCTACTGAGCCTAGTGACTAGCAGAGACAAGGGCAAAGAGGTTGTGGTTGAGAATATCCATGCAAGGTGTTTGGCCGTAGGGTTGCTGACTAAGTATCTACTCAACGACGGTTGGATAGTCAAGGTTACCTAACACTTAGCTTGGCAATAGGGTCAAGGGTTCAAGAAGAGAGACACACAGAGATGGGGAGTCAAAGTGTGAAGCATTCACTCAATAGTAGAATGAGGACTAAAAGAGTAGATTGCTAGTGCTAACTAGGCAGTAGCCATAGGTAGAACTAGGTTAAAGAAAAGGAGAATGCCCTGTTGAAGGGTTTATATAGTAAAGTAAAAGCATGACAGTTACATGTCACAATGGTTAAGGGCCAGCATGAGAAACGGCAGTAAAATGTGAAAGAACATCATAGAACTCATGCATGAGAGGGAGATGTTAAGGGCCAGCACATATGGTGTGAGAAGATCAGAAGGATATGAGTACCTGTGTGGTGAGGGAATAAACACACTTATGAGAGATATGGAACATCGTAGAACAATGTGGAAAGATGCAAGTTAAGTGTGAGAAATGAAAACATCAGTCTGATAATTTAAGTGAAGAAAAAGGGATAACCCTGCAAATGAATCGTAATAGAGAGAGCAAAGGACTGGGTTGAATCCAAGTCTTGTTCAGCATGGAGAAATGGTTTTCTTTGTGTGGATGGTACTACCTTTAACCTCTTTCAATAGCTTGGCTTTCATGGTGAAGGGTTTTATGATTGCAAATCTCATTATTCCCTCACCAATCAGGTATGTTTTGATTTACAGTGACTTCAAAAAGTGTTACAATGTTTGACTAAATTGCAGTGTGTGTAGTATATTGCAATCAGCTATGGGAATTTCACTTAGGTTATGTGAGACAAAATAATGTTCATACTCTTGGCTACCAAAACGTTCCCTGGGTCATGTGATTTGGCTCAGAGGCTGGTGAGATATGGCCATTTCAAAACAGCAATACCATTGTAACGCTTTTTGGACTTTTAATATAAGATATGGAATTATGATTATACAAAGGTTTATTTGCTATTGTTTGGTGTTACAAACAAAGATATACATATCAATGATATATCTGAGTTGAAAAACATTCCCATGCCTCTTTATTCTTTACCACCACCATCATGTGATCTCTTACTACTACTCAAAAGCATGCTATCCTTTCCCAGCTTGATGCTGGTCATTCCCTTCACTCTATTGCCTCTACCACTGGTGTCAGCACCGCCACCATATCCAAACTTCATTCCAAGGAGCATCTTGACCTTCAAAAGTCTATTGGTGGTTGTCCAGTTAAGCTTTCTTCTGCCAACATTTGCCATGCAGTCCATCTCATCTCTACTCATAAGGCAGAGAATGCTATTCAGGTGACCAAGACTCTCTCCAATATCGTCAACCAGCCTCTCCACCCTAATACCATCTGCCACCACTTGAAAAAGTCTGGCATGAAAGCTGTTGTTAAGTTTAAACACCCTCTACTCTCTGTCAAACATCATAAGGCTCACTTGGACTTTGCTGTTGGTCATAAAGATTGAACTGTGGAGGATTGGAAGAGGGTTGTATGGTCTGATGAGATCAAAATCAATTGCCTGGAGTCAGATGGGTGCAAGTGGGCATGGAAAAAGCCAGATGAGGGGCTTAGTAATAGGCTGATGCAGAGTACTGTCAAGTTTGGTGGAGGTTCAGTGATGGTATGGGGATGTATGACTTGGCAGGGAGTTGGATATGCTGCTAAGATTGATGGTAGGATGGATGGTGACCTTTACCTTCAAATTTTGAAGGATGAACTGCTGAATACTCTGCAGTATTATAGTCTTAATCCTCCTAGCACCATCTTTCAGCAGAACAATGACCTCAAGCATATCTGTAAAAGGTAAAGGAGTGGCTAGAGGAGCAGGATTTTGAGACTATGGTGTGGCCTGCATAGTCTCCTAACTTGAACCCCATTGAACATCTCTGGGGTTACCTCAAGAGAAGGCTGGCAGAGTATGAAAATCCTCCTAATGGGATTCTGGAGTTGTGGGAGAGAATCCAGGAGGTGTGGGAGAAGATACCAGCAGAGGAGTGTCAGAAGTTGATTGAGAGCATGCCTAGAAGGGTTAATGCAGTGATCATGACAAAGGGAGGCTATACCAAGTACTAATATACCAGAAATACTTTATTCATACCAAAAATCCAAAAAGTGTTACAATGATATTGCTGTTTTGAAATGGCCATATCACACCAGCTCCTGAGCCAAATCATATGACCTAGGGACCATTTTGGTAGCCAAGAGTATGAACATTATTTTGTCTCATATAACCTAAGCGAAATTCCCACAGCTGATTACAATATACTACACACACTGCATTTTAGTCAAACATTGTAATGCTTTTTGAAGTCACTATATCTATTTATTCTATAGCTTATTTGTGAAGATTGTGGACTATGTCATTGCCATGCCTGGAAGCATCCATGATGCTGGTGCCTTTCAGAGAACCTGTGTTGTCCATCATTCAGAGCAATTCTTTGAAAATGGAGAATGGCTTTGGGCTGACTCTGCCTATCTCTTCCAAACCCGATGTGTTGTTTCTTTCAAGAGGCCTGCTAGAGGGAGTCTTTCTGAGGATAAGAAAGTCTTCAATAATTATCTCTTCATAGTAAGCATATATTTTATATCATATTATTGAAATTCAACTTAGAATTCAATTCATAAAGGTTTATGTTAGATCAGAACACTTCTATGAATCACTCAAATGTTGATTTCAATCTTTTCAAGACATGTGCATTCAAATCCAGAAGCAAGAGGATTTGGATTATGCAGCTACATGGATTCATTGCTGCTTAATCTTGCACAACCTAATAATTGACATTGAAGAAGAGCTTGGTTTAAGAAATTCACAAAAATACTTTGCTGATCAGTACAAGAATTAAGAAAGAAACAGAAATGAAGAAGAGGAAGAGAAAGAAGAAGAGGAAGTAGATGAGGAACTTGCTATCACAGGTCAACAGTTTCATGGGCAAGTTATGAATAGCTTGAAGCAGTACCTTCAAGCTAAGCAGTAGTACCTCAAACAATAGAAAGAAAGTCTATTTTATTTGAAAAATGTACATAAAACATAGAGAGGAGACAACATACAACATATCTGACATACAAACATACAAACAACAACATATGCACAAAGAAAATGACAGCATAGAATAAAAACAAAAGTAATGACAACAGCAGCAAAAATGAGATAGCTACAAAAAAAGACAGACAAAATGCAAAATGAAAGCTATCCTATCATCTGCTTCAACTTCACTAACTCAAGCTCAAGCTCAAGCTGTCTTGTCTTTTCAGCCAAAAGTTGAAGCTGGGCTTGACAGTCCTTTTCAGTCTCATTAGACTGCTTCTTCTCTAGCCATTTATGATGTGCCCTCTCATCCACCCAATCTTGATACTTTGCATGCCAATCATGATCCTTGCTCTCAAACTTGCTGGTCCATGTGAGATTGGTGTTGTAAACAAGTGTTTCATTAGTTGTAGTGAACAAATTTACCATTTTTTCCATTGGATTTTCACACATAGAACATTTGCCAGTGGCTTGTGACTTTGAAGTAGCACCAGTCCAAGCTGAGACCCTGCTGTCAGGTAATGTGGGAAGTGTTGATGATGAGAGAAGTGACTGATGACCATCAGAATGCTGCCCAGGAGAAACACATCCAAATGGTGGAAAAGATGATTGTGATACCACCGACTCAGAGTCAGATCCAATGGATGGCTGTGGATCATGAAATTAAAGAGGAAGGGAGGGAGGGTTCCCATCTGGCTGCATTGTTTCACCATTGTCTGAGGTGAAGGAGGAATCATGTAGTCAGTGCCACTAGGTGGGATGATGCAAGGAACCTGTTATGATTTTTCCTCTTTTCTCCATTTCACTCATGTTCCATGGACAACACTCAGTATGTATTCACTTGTAGTCTCATTTTTCTTTGTTCTTGCACTATCAAGAACCTCCATGATTCACTCCTGTAGGAAGAACAATGTTCATGCTCTCCCTATTTCTCTTTCCATCACCTCCCTTTTAAATTGGCTCTTTTTCTTTTCACTTTCTTGCAGATATTTAGATCAGCGGATCTCTCTATCTGTCTTGTAGTTGCACCAATGACTTAAGGTCCCTTTACATGCCAACAACCTTCATGTAGTTACAACTACACTTAGCCAACTACCTCCATATAGCTTACACTACAGTTAGTTGTCTTACTTACATCTCATTACAGTTAGTTGTCTAGTATAGCTCTTAACCTAGTTCTACCTACAGCTATCACCTAGTTAGTACTAGCAATCTACCCTCCTAGTCTTCATTCTACTATTGAGTGAACACTTCGCACTTCAACTCTCCATCTCCGTGTATCTCTTCCAGAAACCCTTGATCTTATCGCCAAGCTAGGCGTTAGGATACTTCAACTATCCAAACAACATTGGATAGATACTTAGTTGGCAACCCCAAGGCTGAACACCTTGTGTTATGCGTGGCCGTGGGTATGGTTGCACGTAGACCTACTAACGCCTAGTAGGGTCAATGGAATCGGTCATTTGTGTATACGATGATGGGAGGCCAGCCGTAGGGATGCTGGGTCAAGAGTACTGTCAAGGGTGTTGACAGGTCAGAGGGGTAACTGCTGTCTAGCTTGACAAACGGGTCGAAGGTTTGAAGTGGAGACACACGAAGGTGGATGAGCCGTAGTGCAAAGTGCTTACTTAATGGTAGAGCGAAGACACAAGAAGTAAAGGCGATAGATTGCTAGTACTAACTAGGTGACAAGCCATAGGTAGAACTAAGCTAAGGAGAAGAAATGAGAGGCCCTGTTGAAGGGTTTATATAGCGAAGTAAAAGCATGACAGTTACGTGTCACAATGGTTAAGGGCCAGCATGGGAAGCGGCGTTGGAAATAGAAGGCCAGTAGCAAAACCACGCATGAGGAAGAGACGTTAAGGGCTGGCGCATGTGGCGTGAGAAGATCAGAAAGAAAGGAGTACCTGTGCAGTGGAGGATAAGCATGCTTATGAGATGTATGGAATGTCGTGGAACAACATGGAAGGGATGAGGTTAAGCATGAGAAATGAAAAGTATTAGTCTGAAAGAGAAAGAAAGGAAAAAGTATTTGTCCTGCAAGTGAATCGTAACACCTTGTGTGGATATTCTCAACCATGACCTCCTTATTCCAGTCCCTGCTAGTCACTAGGCTTAGTAGGTCTATGTGCAACCTTACCCAACCACCACAAAAAGAAAACAATGTAAGTGAGCCAATCCCTGCATACAGACATGTAGGGGAAATAAGGGGAGGAACTGGGGATGGTGCCAGACCATAAAGATCTTCATAATTGTCAATTTCCATGGCTTGTGCTAGTAAGTCATTTGAAGGAACAATGGAAGGTGGTGTCAAAAATTGTGATGAAACAGCTGTGATAGGAGACAGTTCTGATATTGGGATGGCACTAGTAGGAGATGGTGCTGATAGCAAGATGGCACTAGCAGAGGAGGAGGTTGATAACAACAAGCCAGGAATGGAGAGCTGCATAACAATATGACTGCCAATAACATCAAATGACACCTCTGAGTCCACCCCACTCTCAACCTCAGACTGAGGGGCACTGCTCAGTTAACTCCACTTGAACATTGCTAGGGCTTGTGCCTTGAAGTTCTGATCAACATCCACAATAGAAAAAAATGTATTATAGTGAGGGTTTGTTTGCCAGAATCCATAAAGCCAGTCCCACCAAGAAAATGTCTTCTTGATGTCATCTGATAAGATAATCAGTATATACAGTGGCTCAAAAAACTGTCCACATGTTTGCACATTTTGTAGTAAATGTAATGGTGTGTTGTAATTACAAATCATAGCCCAAAATGGTTAGTATATCAAATATAGTACTTACTCTTGGCTTTCTATCAATCCAAGATTTAAAAGATTTGGACACCATTTGATGAAATGGCAGCTGTTTCAAAATGATAGCTCATTTAGACAGTTTTTTGACTTTGAATAAATTTAAGCATCTAGTACTTGATATGAGCTCCTTTGGCCTTAATAACAGCTTTAATCCTTCTAGACATGCTTTCCACTCACTTCTGATGCTGTTCCATAGTATTCTTCCCCTATTTCTTTGCCATACTATTTCATAGTCAATAAACTGTAAGCATACCAACCAGCTTCCGGCTCCATGGTTCTTGATCCGCTCCCGGACATGATGCCATTCCAGTATACCAGTCAACAGACATACATGACATCAGTCCACTTCCCCGTACGTATATAAGAGCCCTCTCCACCATAGCTATCATCATCATCTGTTCCCCTCCACTCTTACTTGTCCAATACTATGCTTATTCCTGTTCTGTTCTGATTGAGCCCTCTCAGTGTCACTGCCCACCTCCGTCGGTGCCTCACACTTTTTTTTGAACATACTAGAGCATATACCCACCATGGCCATCACACATAGCCTCACTAGGGCTGTGCTTGCTGCATCCGCCACCCCGCCCACTGCCCCATCCTCAAACACCATCAACGAGGTACTTTCTGACCTTGCAAACTTGGACTCCAACATCGACACCTCTGATACCGACTACGATGATCTGCCCAATCTCCTCCCCCCTTTCAGTCAGGAATCTGCACTGCCCAGCCTCCGTTCTTCGTCCATGTCCTCTCATGTTCATAGCCCACACCTGTTCAATAACCATCATCGCATTCCCTCTGACTCCTCCTCCGACTCCAGCATCACTTTCATTGTCACCTCATGACCAACTACTATGACAACCATTGGCAAATGCCAACAGAGTGCACTGACCCACCAGCCCACCCTCACTGCCGGAGATGTCATGCCAGAACAGCTCCGGAGGTGGGAGATCGTGTGCCAAATGTATTTCTACCACAAGGAGGTCACTCTGACTGACCAGGTCAAACATGTCACCTGAGGACTCCTTGACCTCCACATCCAAAGTTGGTATGCTGTTGAAAATGGCCAACTCAACAC
>JBBPTX010000389.1:0-28297 GCA_038094595.1 Pulveroboletus aff. annulatus
CCTTTGTCGGCTGATGGCATCAACGTCCTTGGTATTTGGGTCTTTGGTGGGGGTGGGGGTGGTGTACTAGTGGTACATGTGGCAGGAGGGGGTTTTGTGGCAGGCGGCGATTTCTCTGACGCACTCTATGTGGGTTTGGAAGGTTATGGCCTTCTTTAACCAGTCGTTGATAGTGGTGGGGACTTTCTCCATGGCCAGGATGCGGCGCATGAGGGCTTTGGGGATAGTGGCTGAATAGTAGCCGATTAAAACATTGTGGTCTGCTATGCTGGCGATGGCGTAGTGATTTTGGAACTGAGCATTGTACTCAGTGAGCGAAGGGGAGTATCCACCATTCTTGGTGGTGGTCATGTGAGTGGTGGTGAGCCAGGCAATCGTGTTGCCAGTGGTGTTGTGGTGTTTGAACATCAAAAGGAAGACGTCACGGAAGTTGGACCAGGAGCTCATCGAAATCAAGCCATCAGCAGCGATCTTCGAGGCTCGAAAGGTGTTGGCCCATGTGAGAGCGGGACCTTTGGTCATATATGAGAGCGCAAAGGCGATGTGCTTCAGTCAGTGGTGTATACCTCAGTGTTGATGTTGAGGTAGAAGATGATTGAGTCGAGCCATTGCTTGGCCATCTTGTAATCCCTATCATACTTGTCTGGAGTGCTGATGCAGAGTTCAAGGGGTTTAGTGGACATAGTAGGGGACAGTGGGCAGGGAATCGGGAGAAAGATGTGGCCGGTTTGGCATCTGGGTGTTGGGGACAGGGGGGTCTGTGGGCGAGGTATCTGCATGGAAGCAGAAAAACTGTGGGCAAGGTTGCGAGTAGCAAGTTCTTCGTCAGAGTCTTCGTCCCAATATGCTTGGTTGGGATCGTCAGGGGTGTCAGAGGAGTCAGAGTGCGAAGTACGCGGAGGTTCTCAAGGATTCCAACATGGATCGGTGGTTTGAGTGTTTTGGTGAGAAGCAATGATGGGTGGCGTACATGATAGTACCTGGACAAGGAGACAGCTTAGTTCTTTTGTTACACGTGGCCTTGGATAAGGTCATGTGTAGACCTACTAACGCCTAATAGGGTCAAGGGGTTCTGTCGTTTGTATATATGACAACATAGGGCCAGCCATGGGGATGCTGGGTCACAAGTACCATCAAAAGAGTTGACGGGTCAAAGAGGTAACCACTGCCTAGCTTGGCAGACGGGTCGTAGGATCGAAGGTCTAGACACACGTAGGTAGGGAGGCTGTAGTGCAAAGCACTCACTTAATGGTAGAGCGAAGACTCAAGGAGCAAAGGTTAAATGGATTGCTAGTACTAACAAGGCAACAAGCCATAGGTAGAACTAAGCTGAGGAAAAGAGACGAAGAGCCCTGTTGAAGAGTTTATATAGTAAAGTAGAAGCATGACCGTTATGTGTCACAATGGTTAAGGGCTAGTGTGGGAAGTGGTATTAGAAACAGAGAGAACGATAAAGAACCCATGCGTGAGAAGGAAACGTTAAGGGCTGGCACATACAGCGTGAGAAGATCAGAAGAAAAAAAGTATCTGTGCAGTGGAGGATAAGCATGCTTATGAGATATATGGAATGTCATAGAACAACATGGAAGGTGATGAGTTAAGCATGAGAAAGTAAATGATTAGTCCGAAAGAGAAAGAAAAAGAAAAGTGTTCGTTCTGCAAGCGAATTATAACAGATGTGAAGTTTGAGGGGTTTCATAGTCATAGTGGGAGATGGAGGACAAGGGATCAGAGGAAAGATGTGGCCAGTCTAGCATCTGGGTGTTGAAGACAGAGGAGTCTGGGGGCGGGGTATCTGCACAGAAGCAGAGAAACTATTGGTGAGATCATGTGTGGCAAGTTCTTTGTTGGAGTCTAGTATAGGCTTGTTAGGGTCTTCGTCCCAATATGCTTGGTTGGAATCATTGGGGATGTCAGAGGAGTCAGAGTGCAAGGTATATGGAGGTTCACAAGGATTCCAATGTGGATCTGTGGTTCAAGTGTTTCAATGAGAAGCTAATCTTCCCTTTTGACATCTAAAAGATAGTGATTGCCTGCAAGTTTTGTAGTCGCAACAGTTCTAGTGTTGTGGCTACAAACTTGTAGGCAATCACCAAGGTACTTAGATGTCAAGCTTATTACTAAGGATGCTTTGTATGCAATGAAACAGGAGAACTAGACTGGAGACTAAGCTTTGTCCAGTCTTGCTTTATATATGTACTGTCTGTACTGTAGATACATGTTGCATATTGATCTATGTAGATATGTATCTACATGCATATGTCTATCTCCTAGGCCCAACATGATTGACATAAATAAGGAGTTGGTCTATAGTGGAGATTAATAAGTACATAAGGTTATCAGCTGATCTGCTATAGGTGGGTGAAATGGAAGATGTCAATAGTAATTAAAGATAAGGGATCACATCACAGTGATGGAGGTGACTGATGTGAGGTCTGTGATGATCATGAATTATTAAATATGTGCTGTAATCTGTGGGGCAAAGGTGAGGAGCTGAGAAGAAGCCTATAGGTCTAGAAGGGCCCATAGATCCCCTGTGTCTAGCACAGTGACTATGTCAGGTTTTCTCTTGATAAGATAAAGAAAGTGTCTATATGCATAAGGTAAAGTCTTTGAAAAATATATACATAGCTGTAACAGTTATAGCTATATATTTTTCACACTTTACCTTGCACATACAGATGCTTTCATTATCTTATCAAGGGAAAACCTGACATAGACACTGTGCTAGACACAGGGGATCTATGGGCCCTTCTAGATCTGTAGGCTTCTTTTCAGCTCTTTACCTTTGCCCCATAGATTACAGCACATATTTAATACTTCATGATCATCATAGACCTTACATCAGTTACCTCATCACTGTGATGTGATCCCTTATCTGTAATTACTGTTGACATCTTCCAATCCACCCATTTACAGCAGATCAACAGCTAATAAACACATGTACTTATTAGTCTCCATTATAGAATGACTCCTTATGTTGATCATGTTGGGCCTAGGGGATGGACTTCTATAGATACATATCTAGATTGATACACAACATGCATCTACAGTAGATTAGTATAAAAGTAAGACTGGATGAGGCTTAGCCTTCAGTCTAGTTCTCTTGTTCCCCATCTATAAAGTACCCTCAGTAATAGCTTGATGTCTTAGTCTTCTTGGTGATTGCCTACAAAGTTTGTAGTTACAACATGGACTTATATAGATATATATCTATATTGATACAAAACATATATCTATAGTGGAATAGTATATAAAATGAGACTGGATGGAGCTTGGTCTCCAGTCTAGTTCATTACTGAGTGCCTGAGAGATGCCAAGTCAATGAGGATAAAAGAGTATTGGAGGTTGATGCCTCTGAGGGAACTCTAAGGTGGATTGTATCAGAGGAGAGTTAAAGTGTACTGGAGGTGGCTAAGGTGAGGCTTGGACAGAGGTGGGAAGTCATAATTATAACAGTTAACAAACTTCTTGTAAAATAGGAGAAGGTTCCTTTAAAATGATTTTAGATATATTCAATAGGATTAAGTTTCAAATTTGGAACATATTTGAATGGCAGAGACAAGCAAAGGAAGATAAGAAGTAGAAACCTTACTTCTTGTGGGTGATGAACCTTTACAGTGAACAATGACAAGCTCAATTAAGGACCTTTTACAGGGACTGAGCTAAGGTTGCTTATGCTCAAACTTACCTCACAGACATGGCTTTGGAATACTTCAAGCCAGATCTCCTTGGAGTTGAATCTTCAGAGACTCATCCATCCTGGATGGACAACTGGCATGATATCCTTTATGAACTCCAGTCCAACTTTGGACTCTATGAACCTATTGCTGATGCAAAGGCTCACCTAGAGAGTTTGCATATGTAGGATAACCATCACATCACTTGCTACATCATCAAATGGAACTGCTTAGCTTCTCAAGTCTGTGGTTGAGACCATAGAGCCCTATTCCAGAGTTTCTACAACGGACTTCCAGACCACATCAAGGACAAAATTTCTCATTTTGGAAAGCCTAATTCTCTCTATGACCTTAGGACACTGGCTCAGAAAATAGATCAAAGGTATTGGGAATGACATGCTAAAATGTCACATGCCTCTACATCTCCTGTTTCTAACCACCAGTTGTCATCTCTGCCCTCACCTCCCCGATCTCCTTGTACTCTTAGTCACACCTCCAGAGCCTAGAGACTCAACCCCTCAAAGCTCACCTCCCTCTGACATTCCCTCTGATACCTCTGATGATGGTTCCTCCTCCAGCACAGATCATATCCTCTTTGCTCCATCTCTTCCTAGTGAAGATGATGGACCTCTAGTGTGATTTTCATGCCTCCTCTGTTTTTGCTCATTCTTGAGTGTGCATTTGCCACACTTGGGTGTATTCCTTCACACACTACACTCTTCTTAGTTTTCTTCATAGAAATCTCTGATTTTTATTATTTTTTAGTCACCTCCATACGCTTTTTGTTTACCTCTGAACCTCTATTCCTTTATTTAAGTTATCTCCATCTCACTCTCATTACCTCCATCTTTCTCTATCTTACTTATGTTTTCCTCCATCTTCATTATTTAGTTACCTCTATACCTTTTTAGATTACCTCCATTCTTTCCTCTGGACCTTCATATCTCTTTCCTCTGTTTCTCCTCTGTTTTCTCCTCTGTCTCTTCCCTCTGTCTTTTCTAGCTCCCCTCTACTTGGGTCACCTCCCCCATTACACTCTGGTTCCTCTCTGGGTGTATTCCCCACCTCCTCCAGTTTGATCTCCTTCTCCTTCTCATGGATTCTTCTCTCCATCTCTTGCTAGGGTTTAGCAACTTCTGTTGCATTTATCACATGCCTTGTTGAGTCTCATTAGCAGCATTTGTCATTGATACTGCTGACTCACCTTGTTTACTGTCTGTTGACTAGTTAAGGTATTGAGTTACACCTTTTCAGGACTTCTATGAAAAGGATGCCAACTCCTGATGTCTGTTTCTGCTCCCTCTATGATGGGTTTTTGCCCTCCAGAACCTTTGGCTTGCTCTATGCCCCTCTTCCTTGTATCTCTGTTCACCTTTTGGGTTAAAACCCAAAATGGGAGACAGGAAGTCCACTCTTCACACTACAGTCCACTTGGTTTCACCTCAACCTCATGTCCTTCCTCTATTCAACCAACTGTATCCCCTCTGTTCACCTCTGATCCACTCTGTTCCCCTCTGCACATCTCTGTTCTTTTCCTCTGTCACCTCCATTCCCTCTGTTTTTGATCTCCATCTTGTTTTCAATTTCTGATGCATTGGACCTAATTGATTTGGGTTCCCCTAACATGTACAGTGATTGCTAAACTATCTACTTCTCTACCTCACTCTCCCCACTTCCCTCTATATTCTTCTTCTCTTTCTCCATTGCCCTCTGCTTCCCTTTTCCTCTGTCCTCTGCTTGCACCTTTGCAAACTTCTGCTCCTTATAGTGCAACCTTTGCTCTGCTGTCAACCCCTCAACCACCCCTACCATCCTATTAAGAATGGCCAGGAGAGCTCCTTCAACCCTCATCATCCCCAATTCACTTGCCTCTGAGGCCTTCACCTCCTGCATCTCCTACATCCCTATATGGACCTTCTTCCTCCAGCTGCACATTCCCTCTCCCTCCCTCCTCTCCTCTGTATCCCACTTGCATGTGACATGTGCTCTCACACACCTCACATATGATCCCCTTTTACTTCTCAGGTGGCTGCAGTGTGCAATGCAGCCCCTTCTATACACATCACATGCACTACTTCCACTCTTCTGACATCTCTCATATCTTTCTCTTAGTCCTCTGAGCTTGGAGCCTTCTCTCAACTTCCTCCATGGATGACATTTCTATCTCTGCCTATATCTCCATTAGCCTGTTCACTCCTCTGATGGAATCCACTCATCTACACCTGGTTCATCTCCCACTGCCAGCACCACTCCATCTTTGCCCTTCTCCACTCCATCTCCCACTCTATTGTGATCCTTTGACTCTCTGCTTCCTCTACCTCCCTCCTCTTCATCTCCTCCACCTTCCTCCAGGCCTCTTCTACAGCTGCCCTCCATCTGGCTTCAGTCTTCTCTGTCAACTTCTGCCACTCTGCTACCTCCTCAGCCTTCTTTCAACATGTCTCCTCCTTGGCCTTCTTTTGGCCTCCTCCTCTGCCCTCAAATGTGCCTCTCTATGCTCTGTCACTTGTTGACACCTCTCGGCTGTCTTTGTATTCCACACCATCTTGTCATCATCTTTGTACTTGTGGAGGTCAGCATCGGACCAGGTCTTGTAGTTATTTGCATTGTTGCTCATGATGGTTCAAGTCTAAGTCCCATTTCTCCATATCAGCCAGCCTTTATACCTCACATCTATTTTCAGACTCTGCTACTCTGTCCTCCTTTGTCCCAACCTCCGGATCAAAAACAAACAAAGTTATGTGTACACTTTTTGACCTCAAGGGTTTGGCTGTAAAGGGGGGACACTGTTATGATCATAACTTCCCACCCTTGTCCAAGCCTCACCTCAGCCACCTCAGTCTACCTCCAGTCCATTTTGACCACCTCCAGTACACTTCGACCCTTCTCCAATATGATCCACCTCAGAGTTCCCTCAAGAGTATTGACCTCTGATACTCTTTCATCCTCATTGGCTTGGCACCTTTCAGGCACTTAATAACCATTTCTCCTGATAGTATTGCTTCTCACTTCCATCATCTCCATTCTTCCATATATAGCCTCTATTGGGTTTCCTGTTTTCCAACATCACCCTCTTTCTAGTATTACCAATCCATAGTCATTTCTTAGTAATTCTTCATTCCTCTGGTGCTACTCCTCCAAGTATATATAGTCCTACCTCTGTTGTAGTCAGTAGCATGAATATCAAATCCTAGACACAGCCTCTTGATCATCTTGGCTTATCTCTATCTCCTTTTTCAATATCATTTCTCCTTTGTCACCTTCTTATTCTCTGTTCTGTTATGTTAAATAGGATATCATGTCTGTGGCTAGATACAACACATAAGTCCTGCATCAAGTCCTACCCCCTTCACCTCCACCTCTATCTCCATCTTCATCTCCAACTTCTTAACTCCACACCTCCATACCTCTGACCCCTATCCTCCACACCTTCAGACCTCTATCTCCTTGACCTCTAGGCCTCCTGCCCTCAGACCTCTGACCAGAATGACCAGGAGTGCATAGTTTTAACAATTTCCTGGCTCACCACGACCTGCATAACTCCCTATCAAAGATGGTAGTTACTCCCTCTAATTGACTGAATACAATGCTCAGTTCCAAAACCACTATGCCATCACTAGCATCACTGACCACAACATCTTGATCAGCTACTACTCAGCTGCTATCCCCAAGGTCCTCATGTGCCACATCCTTGCCATGAAGATTGTCCTTACCACCATCGACATATGGCTTAAGAAAGCCATAACATTCCAAATCCACATGGATCATGCTCATGAGATTGCTACTTGCCACAAGACCCCTTCACACCACACATACCACCAATACACCACCCTCACCCTCACCAAAGATCCCAATGCCATGAATGTTAACATCATCCACGTCCAACACTTTATTCCAGAAGAATGAGAACAATGTCACTGCAAAGGAAGGTGTTTCTGTTGTTGTCAGAAAGGACATAGATCCAACAATTGCCCTCTCTCAATACCTTGACCTCCCCAATGGGGAGAAATACATTAACTGAGCTACATGGAACTACGCCTGCCACTGAATTATCAAGATTGATTTCTAGTTTCATAAAACACAGCCAAAGCTTGTTGCCAAGCTGACCACAGCCACCAAACTTGCATCTGCCACCAAGAAGACCAAGTCAAAAGTAACCTCCTCCTATAGAAGAATTCTAACAATGCAGGAGTTATCCTTCTTTCAGATGCCCTCTTCATCCATCTCATTGACTCCATCCTCTCCAATCATATTTCTTTGGCATCTGCCTCTGACAACCTCATTCTTCACAAACTCCAGAAGATTAAAGGCACTTTACTCCCTGTTACTCACTTCTACCTCTCTGATTGGCAGTTTGTCAATGGCATTCTCCAATATCAAGAATATGTGTATGTCCCACCCAACCATGACCTTTGTCACACTATTGTCACATAATATCACAATCATGACTTTGCTGGCCATTCTAGCTACTTGAAAATCTGCCAACTCATTACTGGCAAGTTTTGGTGACTCAACCTTGTTATTTTTGTTTGCTCTTACATAGATGGCTGTGCAGTGTGCCAGTGCAACAAGGCCAATATGCATTCCACTATATGTTACGATTCACTTGCAGGGTCATCTCTTTTTCTCTACTTATGCTATTGGACTAATGATTTCCTTTCCTATGCTTAAACCTCATCCTTCCACATTGTTCTACAATGTTCTATACTTCTCGTAAGTGTGTTTATTCCTCTACTACACAGGTACTCATATTCTTCCGATCTTCTTATGTCATATACGCTGGCCCTTAACATTCCCTTCTCACATATGGGTTCTACAATATTCTTTCATGTTCTATTGCTGCTTCCCATGCCAGCCCTAACCATTGTGACATGTAACCATCACACTTTCATTACAATACAGTGGCTCAAAAAAGTGACCCAATGTTGAGGCATTTTGAAGAGATTGCTTTATTTCTAGAAAGAAAGAAAGATTCATGTCAAACACTTGCAGGATGGAAGAATGTACTTGCTCTTGAAATTCTAAAAATATTCAGTTTATGTAATTTGATTGGCATGGTATTGAGATATGGTCATTTTAAAATGACATGTCATTGGGACACTTATTTGACCCTGATGCTGTTATTCATTATTTAGTAAATAATATAAGCTTCTGATGGGTGATATGTCTTGACCCTGACTAGTTATGTTAGTTACATAATGCTAAAAGGTATAAAAGCCATGATCTCACCCAGCTAACTTTTCTTCATCATAAAACCCATTCCTACCTCTATTAAAACCAATATCCTCTCTCTTTCTGAATCTGGTCTCTTTGCTCATCAGATATCCTCTCAAACTGATCTAGGAAAGTCTACTGTGGCTAGGGTTATTAAAGAGTTGCTTCCAGAAAAGGAGTACATCAAACTAGGACGCCCTTCCAAGCTTTTTTCTACTGATAGGAGAAGAATAGTCACTAGTATTACCACTGGGAAAGCTGAAAATGCTGTTCAAGCTACCCATCTCATCAACACTGTTCTCTCCTCACTCATCTCTTCTCAAACAGTTTGCAATGTGCTCAAATCTGCTTCCTTGAAAGCTGTAGTCAAGAAAAAGAAGCCCCTTTTAACTGTCAAACATAGGAGACAGAGGCTGGTCTTTGCTCTTAAGCATCAGAACTGGACTATAGAGGACTGGACTAGAGTTATTTGATCAGATGAGACTAAAATCAATAGGCTTGGGTCAGATGGAAGAAAGTATGTATGGAAAGGGGTAGGTGAGCCTTTGCTAGACAAGGAGATTCAGGGGACAGTCAAGTTTGGAGGAGGTTCCTTGATGGTTTGGGGATGTATGGGGTGGAATGGTGTGGGGATTCTGGCAGAGGTAGAGGGTAGGATGGATGCAAAGCAGTATGTCTCCATTTTGGAAGATAATCTGCTTCCTAGCATAAAGAACTCTGGGATTTCTGAAGACAATATTATCTTTCAACAAGATAATGACCCCAAACATACCTCCAAAAGAGCTCAGAAATGGCTTGACACCCATGGGATCAAGGTTCTGGATTGGCCAGCACAATCTCCAGATATCAACCCTATTGAACATCTTTGACAAAACCTAAAAAAGAGGCTTAATGGGTATGCTGTTACGATTCGCTCGCAGGACGAACACTTTTTCTTTACTTTCTCTTTCGGACTAATACTTTCCATTTCTCACGCTTAACCTCATTTCTTCCATGTCATTCCACGACATTCCATACATCTCATAAGTGTGCTTATTCCTCCACTGCGCAGGTACTCTTCACCTTCTGCTCTTCTCATGCTGCATGTGCCGGCCCTTAACGTCTCCTTCTCATGCATGGTTTTGCCATTGGCCTTCTATTTCTAACGCCGTTTCCCACGCCGGCCCTTGACTACTGTGACACGTAACTGTCACGCCTTTACTTCGCTATATAAACCCTTCAACAGGGCCCCTCACCCCTTCTCCTCAGCTTAGTTCTACCTACGGTTTATCGCCTAGTTAGTACAAAGCAATCCATCACCTTTACTCCTTGTGTCTTCGTTCCACCATTAAGTGAATGCTTCACACTATGGCTCGCCTGCCTTCGTGTGTCTCTACTCTTGAACCTTTGACCTGTCTGTCAAGCTAGACAATGGTTACCCTCTGACCCGTCACATCCCTTGACGGTACCTTGAACCAGCATCCCTACGGCTGGACCTACGTCGTCGTTGACATGAACGACTGAACCTTCAACCCTACTAGGCATTAGTAGGTCTATGCGCAACCATACCCACGGCCACGCATAACATATGCAATACCATCAAAAGAGGTTTGGAAGCTTTGGAAAAGAATTGCAGTGGAGTGGGGCAAGATTGAGGTTGAGGAGTGTCAAAGATTGATAGAAAGCATGCCTAGGAGCATGATGGCTATGATAAAGGCCAAAGGAGGACATACCAAATACTAGAACTTTAGGTTTGAGATAATGCTCAAATAAGTGTTCCAATGACATGTCATTTTAAAATGATCATATCTCAATACCATGCCAACCAAATTACATAAACTGAATATTTTTAAAATGCCAAGAGCAAGTACATTCTTCCATCCTGTGAGTGTTTGACATAAATCTTTCTTTCTTTCTAAAAATAAAGCAATCTCTTCAAAATGCCTCAACATTGGGACACTTTTTTGAGCCACTGTATATAAACCCTTCAATAGGGCATTCTTCTTTCTTTCTTTAACCTAGTTCTATCTATGGCTATCGTCTAGTTAGCACTAGCAATCTACTCTTTTAGTCTTTGTTCTACTATCAAGTGAACGCTTCACACTTCAACTCCTCATCTCCATGTGTTTTCTGTCTTGAACCCTGGACTCTATTGCCAAGCTAGGCATAGGTACCTTGACTATCCAACTATCATTGGACAGACACCTAGTCAACAACCCCATGGCCGAATACCTTGCACGGATATCTTCAACCACAACCTCCCTCCCCTTGTGCTCCTAGTTAGTCACTAGGCTTAGTAGGTCTATGTGCAATCTTACTCAAGACCACATGTAATACTATACCCCCCTTGGTTTCTATCAAATCCTCCTGCTCTTGCCTCTTTCAGCAGATTTCTTATGATCTGATCACTGATTTTCTGCTCTCTGGGGGGTTTGACACCCTTTTGATCATGGTGGACCACAGCCTTACTAAGGGGTTAATTCTTTGCCCCATAAAGAAATCTATCACCACTGAAGGTGTTGCTGTGCTCTTTCTCCACAAAGTATATCTTAGATTCGGACTCTATGACAAAATTATCTCAGACCATGGTCTGCAATTCACCTCCACCTTTGCCAAGAAGCTCAGATGTCTTCTCAATTATGATCTCTCCCTTTCCACAGCCTACCATCCATAGACCAATGGAGAAATAAAATGAGTCAATCAAGAAATAGAAACTTATCTTCATATCTACTATAAAGATCATCCATCCTCTTGGTCTGATCATATTTCCCATGCAGAATTCATGCACAACCACCAACCCCACTCCATCACTGGCAAATCCCTGTTTTATCTTATGATGGGATATGAACCTCATGTTCTTTCTTCAGTTATCCTCAAAACCTCAATTCCTGCCATAGAATCCTATTTCAAATCCCTCACTGCACTTCAAGATGAAGCCCTTGCCTCCCATGAACTTGCATGACAAGTCATGACATCCCAGTCTAAGTTAAAATTCATGCCCTTTGAGAAAGGACAGCAAGTTTGGCTAGAGGTCTGAAATCTTAAAAGGTCTGTAAAACATCTGAAGTTTGCTGCTAAGCATAAAGGACTCTTTGTTATCTCTGACATCATTTCCCCTATCTTCTATTATCTCTAACTTCCACAAATGTGGAAAATCCACAACATATTTCATGCTTTCTGTTACAGCTATGTATTTTTCACATTTATCCAGCGTATACGAACGCTTTCTTTACCTTATCAAGGGAAAACCCGACCTAGACACTGTGCTAGACACAGGGGATCTAACGGGCCCTTCTAGATCATTGGGCTTCTCCTTCTCCTTCACATTCGCCCCAATGATCACAACACGTATTTAATACATCATGATCATCACAGACCTCACATCAGTCACCCCATCACTGTGATGTGATCCCTTATCTTTAATTACCATTGACATCTTCCATTCTACCCACCCGCAGCAGATCAACGGCTGGTAACCTCGTGTATCTATTAATCTCTGTTACAGGCCAACTCCTCATGTCGATCATGTTGGGCCTAGGGGATGAACTTATGTAGATACGTATCTAGATCGGTACACAACATGTATCTACACGTAGAATAGTATATAAAGCGAGACTGGACGGAGCTCAGTCTCCAGTCTAGTTCTCTTGTCCACTGCCTACAAAGTAGTATTAAGATATCCTCCCTTCTCGACGTCTATCTGATAGTGATTGCCTGCAAGAACTTGTAGTCGCAACACTTTCCTGTTATCACCCTATTGCAAAAACAACGTTCATGGTCCAAACTTCTCCACACTGCCTCCAGATCTTATTGAAGGACAAGAGGAATATGAAATTGAAAAAATCATATGGCATCATAGAATGCCATTGGCCCATCAGTATCTGATCCAATGGAAAGGGCACTTGGTTAAAGAAGACTCTTGGGAATAAGAGTGGAACCTGGAATATTCATTGGAATTACTCAAGGACTATAAGAAGTGAAATCTCCACACCTTTTCCCTTGCATCTGCTCCACCACCATGGCACAAATAAATCCTCTACATCTTCTACTCATAGCCATTGAATTCGTCCACCTTAACTCTACCACTGCTCCCACTTCCTCTAACCCTTCCCATGTTATCACCCCCTCCACTATCTTCAATAGAGTTTCTCCTACTCTCTCTGCCACCCCACAGCCTATCCACTTCTCCACTCTTGTTGCAGATATTCTGCAATCCCATGTCTCCCCCACCATGGGATGCATCCAATCCTCTCCTATGTTTACCCCTCCATCTAATCAGAAATCTTCCCTGGGCCCACCATCCTTTCTAGATATCCACCACCCCCAACTGATCCCTATTCACAACCAAACCACCAGTGTCAATTCAACCCATATCCAAGTGGATTAGGATACTTAAATTCCTGATGACATATCCCCCCACCAACATGTCAACCGACTTCAAGATGAACATTTTGAAAACTCAGATTATGCACAATTCTTCTCTTTTCTTTCTAATGACCATCTCTGCATTCCTATTTTTGTTTATATGACCATAGAAGCTTCTATTTATGAATTCTTCCATCTTTTCCAACAGTTGAATCACCTTACCTCCCTTGTCTCCAGCTCTGGGCCTGTCTTCCCCTCTTCTACTGCTGGATAGTTCATATGCACCAGGCATGTGACTATCACTTCTCCTGGGCTCACCAACTTGGGTGTGTAGAGTTCCTGATAGATGTCAATAACCACTTCTAAGACCTCATTGCCACAGATTGAGGACTTGCAGATGTTATCCTCCTCAAAAATTCACCCACCTATCACCAAGCCCTCTCAGATTGGTGGACCAGTCATAATGGATAAGACCCCATCCTACCCAGATACTTTCATTACAATCAACAATGTTTTCAGTATTAACACCTCAGCCATATTCAATTATCTTGCTAGAGCTATACATGCATTGGCTGCCATCACTGAGCTCCTGATTACTCCATATCTTGTTGTCCAGGACCATCTCATCCTCTCGCTGCCTGCCTCTCTGCCTCATACCCCATCCTCTACCACTGCCTCTTCTTATCACCCCCAAGTAGCCATACACAATGGTTAAATTGTTCACTGAACATCTCGCCATTCCAACTCTACCCAGTCATCCTCTTCCCACGATTCCTATCATCCAGCTCCTTTATCTCCTCCTCATCCATCCTTGCCATTAGAAGATGGTGATGAACTTGATGATACCAGCTATGCCAACATCATGGGCTCCTCTGGGAATGCATTCAGGGAATTATAAGAATCCTCACCATAGCTTTAGAGTTACTAAGAGGGTAATGTTATGATTTATCTGCAGAACATATGCTTTTTCTTTTCTTTCTATCTCAGACTAGTCTTTCCATTCTCATGCTGAACCTCACACATTTCTTGTTGTTCTACAATATTCCATTTATCTCATCAGTGTGCTTATCCATCATCACACAGATATCCTTTATATTCTGCTCTTCTTGTTATGATTCATCTGCAGGGTCTACTCTTTTTCTTTACTTTCACTATTAGACTAACTATTCCTTTTCTCACGCTTAACCTTTGTCCTTCCATGTCATTCTACGACATTCCATAACTCTCATAAGGATGCTTATTCCCTTACCACATAGGTACTCTTAATCTTCTAATCTTCTCATGTCATATGCACCGACCTTTAACATTTCTCTCTCATGCATGTGTTCTACAATATTTCTTTCAATTCTAACACCATTTCCCATGCCAGCCCTTAATCTGTGACACACAACTGTCACACTTTTACTCTTTACTATATAAACCCTTCAACAAGGCATTTTGTTTCTTTTCTCTAACTTAGTTCTTCCTATGACTTGTCACCTAGTTAGTTCTAAGCAACCTATTCTTGTCTTCTTGTGTCTTCGCTCTACCATTAAGTGAGCACTTTGCACTAGGCCCTCCAGCCTTTGTGTGTCCTTGAACCCTTGAACCTCTGACTCACTTGTCAAGCTAGACAGTGGTTACTCAACCCGTCAACACCCTTGACAGTACCTCCAACCTAGCAACCCCATGGCTAGTTCTCTTATCACAGTCGATACTTGTGAACCAAACCCTTGATCCTACTAGGCCTCAGGCATAAGTAGAACTACATGTGACCATACCTATAGGCCATACATAACAAAAGAACTAAGTTTCCCCTTCATTGCACACTACCATGTATGCCACCCACCATAGATCCCCACAGAAACACTTGAACCACTAACCTGTATTGGAACCCTTGAGAGCAACTGTGTACTTCGAACTCTGACTCCTTTAACATCCTCAACAATCTCAACCAAGCATATTGGGATGACTCCAATGAGCCCTTATTGGACTCTGACGAAGAACTTGCAACCTGTAATCTAGCCCACAGTTTTTCTGCTTCCATGCAGATCCCTCAACCCCAGACTCCTCCATCCCCAATACCCAGATGCCAAACCGGCCATATCTTCCCACTGATCCCTTGTCCCCTATCTCCCACCATGTCTGTGAAACCCCTTGAACTTCACATTGGCACCCTTGAGAAGTATGATGGTGGCTGTTACACGTGGTCGTGGATATGGTCACGTGTAGACCTACTAACGTCTAGTAGGGTTGAGGAAGTTGGTCGTTCATATATACGACGACATAAGGCCAGCCATGGGGATGCTGGGTCGAAGTACCATCTAGGGTATAGACGGTTCTGAGGAGTAACTGTTGTCTAGCTTGACGAACGGGTCGAAAGTTCAAGAATAAGGACATACGAAGGTGGGTGAACCGTAGTGTGAAGCGTTCACTTAATGGTAGAATGAAGACACGAGGAGTGAAGGCAAGTGGATTGCTAGTACTAACTAGGCGACAAGCCGTAGGTAGAACTAAGCTAAAGAAAAGACAAAGGGACCCTGTTGAAGGGTTTATATATGAAAGCAGAGGCGTGACGGTTACGTTCACAATGGTTAAGGGCCGGCATGGAAATGGCGTTAGAAAATAGAAAGCCAGTGGCAAAACCACGTATGAGAAAGAGATGTTAAGGGCTGGCGCATACGGCATGAGAAGATCAGAAGGAAAAGAGTACCTGCGCAGTGGAAGATGAGCATGCTTACAAGATGTTATGGAACATCATGGAAGGAATGAGGTTAAGCGTGAGAAATGAAAAGTATTAGTCTGTTAGCGTAAGAAGGGAAAAAGTGTTCATCCTGTGAGTGAATCATAACAGTGGCTATAAGACGGCCAAGCAATGGCTTGACTCTATTGTCTTCTATCTCAACATCAATAGTGACATATATACCTCCGACCCTAAGTGAATTGCATTCGCTCTTTCATATATGATCAAGCGCCCCACATTAACATGGGCAAATACTTTCCGAGCCTCAAAATCACAGCTGATGGCTCAATTTCAATGGACTCTTGGTCAGACTTTCGAGACATGTTTGTCACTGCATTCAAACACCATGACACCACCAGAAATGCAATTGCCTGGCTCACCACTACCTGCATGATCACCACCAAGAACAGTGGCTATTCCCCCTCATTAACCGAGTACAATGCTCAGTTCCAGAACCACTATGCTATTGCTAGCATAGCAGACCACAACGTCCTCATTAGATACTACTTGGCTGCAATCCCCAAAGTCCTCATGCATCACATTCTTGCCATGGAGACTGTTCTCACTATCATCAACACCTGGATTAAGAAGGCCATTGTTACAGCTATATATTTTTCAACCCTTTCCTGCGTACATGAACGCATCTAATATCTTATCGAGAGAAAACCCAACTTAGACACTGTACCAGACACAGGGGATCTATAGGCCCTTCTAAGATCTGTGGGCTTCACTTTTAGCTCTTTACCCTTCACCCCATAGATCATAGCATGTATTTAATACATCATGATCATCACAGACCTTTCACCAGCCACCCCATCACTGTGATGTGATTCCTTATCTTTAATTACCATTGACATCTTCCATTTCACCCATCTGTAGTAGATCAACAGCTGGTAAATGCATGTACTTATTAATCTCCATTACAGAATGACTTCTCATATCAATCATGTTGGCCCTAGGGGATGGACTTATGTAGATACGTATTTAGATCAATACACAACATGTATCTACATAGTAAACAGTATATAAAATGAGAATGAACGGAGCACAGTCTCCAGTCTAGTTCTCCTATTCCCTGCCTACAAAGTTCCATCCTAAGATAGTCTTCCACTAGACATTTAGAGATAGTGATTGCCCTGCAAGATTGTAGTCACAACAGCCATGACCTTCCAAACCCACATGGAGTGTGCTTGAGAAATCACCGCTTGTCACAAGACCCCCTTGTGTCACACATATTACCAGTACACTGCCCCAACCCCCACCAAGAACTCTAATGCTATGGATGTGGATACCATCCATCTTCAGAAACTTACCCCCATGAAATATGAACAATGCCAAAAGGAAGGCAAATGCTTCTATTGCTGCCAGAAAGAACATCAGTCCTCCATCTGTCCTGTGTTCCCCTCAAATACTGTGAGACCAAAGAAGACTATTAGGAAGGTCATAGAAGTAGAAGTCAAGGAAGAAGAAGAACTTCCTTGACTTCAAGAGATCTTAGATGACAACAATGAAACCTGAAGGTGTCTCATATTGCCTTCACCCAGGATTTTTGAAATGGGAACCTGCCTTGATGTCAGTAGTTCCCCCCTCCTTTATGTGTACCCCTGTACTTGTATCTACATCCAAGAAATTGATGTAAAT
This sequence comes from Pulveroboletus aff. annulatus, assembly GCA_038094595.1. Taxonomy (NCBI): domain Eukaryota; kingdom Fungi; phylum Basidiomycota; class Agaricomycetes; order Boletales; family Boletaceae; genus Pulveroboletus; species Pulveroboletus aff. annulatus. The sequence continues at coordinate 17,602 of JBBPTX010000389.1, forward strand.
TCCCCTCCAACTCATCGACCCTTCGCACACTATGAAAACCATTGACACCCATGCTCTAATTGATAGCAGAGCAGACATTAATTGCCTCAACTGGAGCTTCACTCGAAAAAACAAACTCCCCCTCAATAAACTTCCCACCCCAATTCCTATAAACAATGTTGATCAGACTTCCAATGCCAAAGGAGCCATTTGCTACACCACTACATTATTCACCAACATTGAAGGGATCGTACAAAATATACAATTCTACATCATGCATTGCAGGTCTGAGAACATGATTCTCGGAATGCCTTGCCTGAAAGCCACAAATCCCTTGATCAATTGATTGTCGCAAACAATCAAGTCAGTAGATAAGTTCACCTCCCTATACCACATGTATGTCACTGATCTTAAACAACATGATGCGGCCTAACCCCAAATACCCCTTGCAATACCTCCTCACCATGTTATGGTCAAAACCATCCCCGATCATATCCTCTCCACATATTTAGACCTCCCCAATGGAAACCTCTGCATTCAATGAGTCACTTGGAACCATACTTGCCACCAGATCATCAAAACCAGATCTAGATTTCATAAAACACATCCAAAGCTTGTCACCAAGCTTACCACTGCCATGGAACTTGCAGTGGCCACCAAGGTAGCCAAGCCGAAAGTCACACTTCCTAATATATACAAAGAATTCGTGTCTATCTTCGCCAAGGAGTCTGCTGACTCTCTTCCTCCCTCTAGACTCTACGATCATGAGATCAATGTCAAAGACTCATTCACTTTGAAGATCGGCAAACTTTATCTGCTTACCCCCAAAGAAAAAAAAGCCACCAAAGATTTTCTGGATGAGAATCTTGCCGCCAAAAAGATCCATCCCTCGAATTCCTCTCAGACATCACCATTCTTCTTTGTCAAGAAGAAAGACAGCAAACTTCACCCATACCAAGACTATCGATATCTTAATGAACATATTGTTCATGATGCCTACCCCCTCTCCCTAATCTTGGATCTCCTAGACAAGCTCAAAGGAGCTCACATCTTCATCAAGTTTGACGTATCATGGGGATATAACAACATACATATCAAAGATGGGCACCAATGGAAAGGCATCTTCCTGTTATGATTTGCTCGCAGGATGAACACTTTTTTCCTTTCTTTCTCTTTCGGACTAATACTTTTCATTTCTCACGCTTAACCTCATTCCTTCCATATCGTTCTACGACATTCCATACATCTCGTAAGCGTGCTTATCCTCCACTGTGCAGGTACTCCTTTACTTCTGATTCTTCTCACGCCATATGCGCCGGCCCTTAACGTCCCTCTCTCATGCGTGGTTTTGCCATTGGCCTTCTATTTCTAACGCTGCTTCCATGCCGGCCCTTAACTAATGTGACACGTAACTGTCACATCTTTACTTCACTATATAAACCCTTCAACAGGGCCTCTTCATCTTTTCCTTAGCTTAGTTCTACCTACAGCTTGTCGCCTAGTTAGCACTAGCAATCCACTTGCCTTTACTCCTCATGTCTTTGCTCTACCATTAAGTGAGCACTTCACACTACGGCTCGCCCGCCTTCGTGTGTCTCCACCTTTGATCCTTTGACCCGTTAGTCAAGCTAGACAACGGTACTCCTTTGACCCGTCGACACCCGTCGACGATACCTTGACTCAGCATCCCCACAACTGGTCTTATGTCGTCGTAAATACGAACGACAGATCCCTTGAACCTGCTAGGCGTTAGTAGGTCTACACGCGACTATATCTACAGCCATGCATAACACTTCCTGACTCACAAGGGACTCCTTGAACCAATGGTTATGTTCTTTGGCATAACTAACTCCCCTGTGACCTTTCAGTGATTTATGAATGACTCCTTCCATGACATAATCGTTGAAGGATGGCTAGTAATCTACATGGACAATTTGCTCATCTTCTGCTCAGATGATGAGACCCACATTGAATGTACCCACTGTGTCCTCTAATGAATGATGGAGCTTGATCTCCACCTCAAATTGGAGAAGTGCCAATTTACTGTCTTCAAAGTTGAATACCTCAGCATGATTGTCAGAGAAGAACAACTAGCCATGGATCCTGTCAAGCTTGATAGCATTGCCAAGTGGCCAATGCCACAAAAAGTCAAAGACATTCACTCCTTCCTTAGTTTCACTAACTTTTACAAACATTTCATTCCAGGATATTTCAACATCGCCCAACCCCTCATTGACCTCACCAAGAAAACCATGCTCTGGTCTTGGGCCCTGACTCAACAACAGGCTTTTGAACAGCTTAAATAGCTGTTTCTTTGTAAGCCAATTCTCTTTATGCCTGATCTCTCTTGACCCTTTGCCATGGCCACCAATGCATCAAAATACACATCAGGAGGCATTTTACTACAGACCAACACAAACAGGGACTGGCACCCCTGTTCCTATTTATCTCAAACCTTTGCCCCCACAGAATGAAACTATGACATCCACAACAGGGAGCTCTTGACTGTTATCTGCGGTTTCAAAGCCTGGACGTAGTATCTCCATGGCTCTCCCTTTCCGGTCAAAGTTTTCATCAACCATAAGAATCTCACTTACTTCCACTGACTCCAAGACCTCAACCAACGTCAAGCCCGCTGGCTCCTTGTGTTGGCCTTTATGATTTTCACCACTCTTATGTTTAGAATCCTTGACCTCATATTTTGCCACTTTAGTGATTTGAACTCTTGACTTGATTATTCTCCTTTGCCATGATTTGAACACTTGACTTCAGTTGTGGCCGACCTATTTACCTTTGTTTACAAATGGGCGCTCATAGTTTAGAAGCCACTGTATTTCTCCTCCTTGGTTACTCACAATGGACTCCAGGCCTGTATCTTCATATACAATGCTCAATACACCTTGGTTACTTACAGTGGACTCCAGTCCATGCTCCTACAAGCCTATTGAGGACACCCACAAGCTCTCCTTTCACTTTCCATCCATAATCACCTTGACCTTGCCAACTATAACTACAACATTGTTTACATTCCTGGATCTCAACTCGCTGGGCCAGACACCCTATCCTGCCATCCTAACCTTCTTCCCCACAATGATTTCAACAATGAGGGCATCTGTTACAATTCACTTGCAGGGTTATCTCTTTTTCCCTACTTATGCTATTGGACTAACTTCTTCTTTTCTCATGCTCAACCCCCCTCTTTCCACATCGTTCTACAACATTCTATACTTCTCGTAAGCATGCTTATTCCCTCACCACACAGGTACTCATTTCTTTCTAATCTTCTCATGCCATATGCACCAGCCCTTAAACATCTCTCTCTCCTGTGGATTCTATGACATTCTTTCACTTTCTATCACCGTTTCTCACGCTGGCCCTTTAACCATTGTGATATGCAACTGTCACGCTTCTGCTCTACTATATAAACCCTTCAACAGGGTGTCCTCTTCTTTTTCTTAATCTAGTTCTACCTACGGCTATCACCTAGTTAGCACTAGCAATCTACTCTTTTAGTCTTCATTCTACTATTGAGTGAATGCTTCACACTTTAACTCTCAAGTCTTGGTGTGTCTTCCCTCTAGAACCCTTGACTCTATTACCAAGCTAGGCATAGGTACTCTAACTATCCAACAATCATTGGGTAGAAGACTTAATTGGTAACTCCATGACTGAACCTCTTACATGGATATTCTCAACCACGACCTCTTTTCACTCGGGTCTTAGCTGGTCACTAGGCTTAGTAGATCTACACATGACCTTACCCAAGGCCATGCATAACAAAAGAACTAGGTTTTCTCCTTGACATGCACTATCATATACACCCACCATTATGTCTCGACACATCCGCACCACTGATTTGCATTGGAATCCTTGAGAACCACCATACATTTCAAACTTAGATTCTTCTGACATTCCAGACAATCCCAACCAAGGATATTGGGATGACAATCCTGATGATCCACTAATCAACACTGACGAAAAAGATACAACTAGCAATCTTTCCTATAGCTTCTCTACCTCTTTGCAGATACCTCACCCCACAACCCCTTTGTCACTGACACTCAGATGCCAAACTAGCCACATTTTTCCACCTCTTACACCCCCACTCCCAACCATGTCTCAGAAACCCATCGAGCTTCACATCGGCACCCCGGAAAAATACGACAGAGATTACAAAACAGCCAAACAATGGCTTGACTCTGTTGTCTTCTACCTCAACGTCAACGCTGAGGTATACACCACTGCCCCCAAACAGTTCACCTTTGCGCTCTCATACATGACTAAAGGCCCTGCCCTTACCTGGGCCAACACCTTTCATGCTTCAAAGATTGCCTCAGACGAGATGGTCTCTATGAGCTTATGGGACCAATTCCATGATGCCTTTCTTCTCACCTTCAAACACTACGATATAACCAGCAATGCAATTGCCTGACTCACCACCACCCGCATGACCACCACAAAGAACAGTGGATATTCCCCTTCGCTCACTGAGTATAATGCTCAGTTCCAGAACAGCTATGCCATTACTGGGATCACTGACGACAATGTCCTAATTGGTTATTACTCTGCCGCTATACCCGAAGCCCTTATGTGCTGAATCCTGGCTATGGAGGTAGTATGTTACAATTCGCTCGCAGGACGAACACTTTTTCTCTTCTTACACTATCGGACTAATAGTTTCCATTTCTCACGCTTAACCTCATTCCTTCCATGTTGTTCTACGACATTCTATACATCTCGTAAGCGTGCTTATCCTCCACCACACAGGTACTCCTTCTTCTTCTGATCTTCTCACGTCGTATGTGCCAGCCCTTAACGTCTCTCTCTCATGTGTGGTTTCGCTATTGGTTTTCTATTTCTGATGCCGCTTTCCATGCCAGCCCTTAATCATTGTGACACGTAACTGTCACGCTTTCACTTTACTATATAAACCCTTCAACAGGGACCCCTCATCTTCCCTAGCTTAGTTCTACCTACGGCTTGTTGCCTAGTTAGTGCTAGCAATCCACTTGCCTTTATTCCTTGCATCTTCACTCTACCATTAAGTGAGCGCTTCACACTATGGCTCGCCCACCTTCGTATGTCTCCACCCTTGATCCTTTGACCCACTAAGTCAAGTTAGACAGCGGTATCCCCTTGACCCGTCAAAACTCTTGACGGTACTTCAACCCAGCATCTCCATGGCTGGCCCTACGTCATCGTATACATGAACAACTGATCCCTTGACCCTACTAGGCATTAGTAGGTCTACACGCGACCATACCCACGGCCACGCGTAACATAGTATCCACCACCATTGATGCCTGGCTTAAAAAAGCTGTAACCTTCCAAACCCACATGGACTGAGCTCACGAGATCGCTGCCTGCCACAAAACCCCCTCCTGCACCACGTACCATCAATATACCATACCAACCCAAACTAAAGACCCGAACGCCATGGACATAGATGTGGTCCAAGTTCCTAAGAAACTCATGCCAGAAGAAAGGAAGAGGTGCCTCAACAAAGGAAGATGTTTCCACTACCACCAGAAAGGACATCCGTCCTTCAGATGCCCTATGTTCACAAACAACAACTAGAAACTGAGTAAAACTGTTTGGAAGGTTGAAGAAGAGGAAGTCAACAAGGAAGAAGAGTCTCCTCAGCTTATAGAACTGGACGATGACAATGAAGAAACCCCAAAGGTCTCTCACTTCACCTTTACCAAGGATTTTTAAAATGGAAACCAGCCTCGATGTCTGTAGTTCCCTCTTCTGTTATGTGTACCCCTCTACTTCTATCTACCTCTAAGAAATCTATGCACATCCCATTCCAGCTCATAGACCCATCACACACAATGAAAATCATCAACATCTGCACACTCATCAATAGCAGGGCAGATATCAACTGCCTTGACTGGGACTTTGCTCGGAAACACAAGCTTCCCCTAGACAAACTCCCTACTCCAATTCCAGTCAACAATGTTGACCAAATCTCAAATGCCAAAGGAGCTATTCAATACATCGCTCAACTCTTTATCAACATCAAAGGAATTGCACAGAATATACAATTCCACATTCTACACTGCAGTTCCGAAAACATAATTCTCGGAATACCCTGGCTAAAAATCACCAATCCCATAATTGATTGGTTGACACAAACAATCAACATCCCAGAGTCAGTGGACGAATCTGCCTCCTTGTACCATATCTATGTAGCCAATCTCAAACACCACAACTCCATTCAACCCCATGCTCTCCCAGCAAAACATCCTTGCCATGTCATGGTCAAAACTGTCCCCAACCATACTCTCTCTACTTTCCTCGATATGTCAGATGGAAACCTCTATGTTCGCCAAGTGTTGCATAACGACACATGCCATCACATCTTGAAGTCTGATTCTCAATATCACCAGATACATTCAAAACTAGTCACCAAGCTTACCACCACTACTGAACTCATGGCAACCATGGAGAAAACTAAACCAAAGATTACCCTTCCTGACATTTATAAAGAATTCATGTCAGTCTTTGCCAAAAAGTCCACCGATTTCCTTCCTCCCTCTAGACCCTATGACCATGAGATCAATGTCAAAGAATTATTCATGTTTAAGATAGACAAACTCTATCTGCTCATTCCCAAGGAAAAGAAAGCCACTGAAGACTTCCTTGACGAAAACCTCGCTGCAGGGAAGATCCACCCTTCGAATTCCCCCCAAGCATCACCATTCTTCTTTGTCAAAAAGAAGGTTGGAAAACTACATCCATGCCAAGACTATCAATACCTAAATGAGCATACCATTCGCAACACCTATCCTCTGATAATGGATGGAAAGCGAAAGGAGAGCTTGTGGGTGTCCTCAATAGGCTTGTAGGAGCCAGACTGGAGTCCACTGTGAGTAACCAAGGTGTATTGAGCATTGTATACGAAGATACAGACCTGGAGTCCACTGTGAGTAACCAAGGAGAAGAAATACAGTGGGTCCTAAAATATGAGCACTCATTTGTAAACAAAGGTAAATAGGTCAGCCACAACTGAAGTCAAGTGTTCAAATCATGGCAAAGGAGAATAATCAAGTCAAGAGTTCAAATCACTGAAGTGACAAAATATGAGGTCAAGGGTTCAAAACATGAGAGTGGTGAAAATCATAAAGGCCAACACTCCCCTCTGATTGCACAACTCTCTAGCTCCCCTTTAACCCAGTTAGTCCCAACATCTGGCAGAAATACTGCACCTTCACTCGAAGCAATGTCTTTGTCAATAAATCAGCAGGCATCTCACCAGTAGGAATGAAGGAAGAAGAGATAATGCCTTTATCCACAACATCCCGCAGCCAGAACCAGCACAAGTCCAGTTGCTTCATCCGTCCATGGTGTTCTGAGTGTTTCGCCACTTGGATTGCAGACTGGTTGTCCATATAGAGCAAAGAAGGGGAAGTCAGACCAAAGCCAATCTCTGAGAGGAGCTGGCACAACCAGACAATCTCCTTGCCCGCTTCGCATGCAGCAATGTACTCCACTTCAGTCATGGACAATGTGACAAGAGACTGACGCTTCGACATCCAGGAAACAACACCAGTTCCCATCTTAATGACATATGCACCAGTAGAGCGTCCAATGTCCTTGCAACCACCATGATTCACATCAGAGAACGTCTGGAATAGCTCAGATGAGGCAGGATCAGGAGCATAGGTGATTCCATAGTCCATAGTGCCCTTGACATAGTGAAAGAGGTGCTTGATTGCATTCCAATGAGCAATACCAGGATTCAATGTGAAAGATGCAAGCTGGCCAACAGAATAAGTGATATCAGGATGAGTGGTGCAGCAGAGATACTGAAGAGATCCAACTGTGCCACCATGATCCACATCCTTCATCTGTGAGCGCTTTTCGTCAGATGTGGGGCACTGATCATGAAAAAGACACAGGCCAGGATTCATAGGAATGGTGACAGGCTTGCAGTCGGTCATGCCAAAGTGGGAGAGCATATCAATGTAGTACTGCTGCTGAGACAGCCTGATCGAATGCTTTGCCCGATCACGATCGATTTTGAGGCCTAGGATCTCTGTGGTAGGACCCAAATCACGAGTTTTGAAGTGGGTGTGAAGTGTAGCCAAGACAGACTTGATGGCATCGAGAGATTTGGTAACAAAGGTCATGTCGTCGACAAACACAGACAGGATGACACGCATATCTTCCTTGGAGTAAATGTAGACAGCAGCATCTGAATACACCTGGCAAAATCCCATAGACTCGAGAATAGTATGCATCTTGTGATTCCAGCAATTACCACCTTGCTTAGTGCCATAGACAGCCTTGTTAAGCTTGCACACCACTTTCCTTGGGTCGCCCTCTGCATATCCTGCTGGCTGTTCCATATAGACGTCACAATCAATCTCCCCATTTAGATATGCATGAGAGACATCCACAGATTAGAGATGGAAGTCATGGATCGCAGCCAGAGCGAGGATAATGTGAAGTGTTGGAAGATGCACTGTTGGAGCAAAGACCTCAAGATACTCGAAGCCAGGATGCTGATTGAATCCCTGTGCAACGAGGCATGCCTTGTAACGCTCAAAGGAGCCATCAGCATGGAACTTCTTGGTAAATACCCACTTCGAGCCAATGACAGGACAATCACATGGTCTAGGGACAAGAGACCAAGTGCCATTGTTTCTGTGCACTGCAAGCTCCTCTAATGCAGCATGGTGCCATTCATCTGCATCATCACGATGCATGGCTTCATTAAACATTCTAGGATGGGCTTCCTTCGCAGCATAGGCAATGAAAGCATCCTCATCGTCGTCCTCATCATCAGGCTCATCGACCAGCTGAGCAGAGCTGAGTTTCCACCATTCTCGAGGTGGATTTCTTCATCTGGAAGGTAGCCTAGCACCAATGCCAACAGGGGTGTTGTGATCGATCGTTGGTGCTGGTGGAGATTGTATTGGAGAAGGAGGATGTTTTGGAGGCGTAGCAGGTGCTTGAACCACTGGTTGGACCACTCCCTCCAGATCAGGCGCCTGTGGAGCAATGGAAACAACAGGAGGAACATTGTCCTCATCGTCCGACAGCACTTGGAGCAATATAAGGATGGTTACTAGCAGAAGTACCATGATGAGTAAGGTGAAGATGAGGAAGGAAGTGAGATTCATCAAAGTCAGCACGCTCAGAGACAATGGTGTGCTTGGTGTCTGGGTTGTAGAACTTCCAACCCTAGTAGCCCTGAGGATAGCCAATAAAGACACATTTCTTGAAGTGAGGGGTTAAGGCAGCACGTTTGTCCTTCTGCAAATGCACATAGGTGAGGCAACCCCATACTCGGAGGTGAGAGACATCAGGCTTGCGACCATGCCAAAGCTGATAAGATGTGGCATCGTCAACTGCAGAGGTAGGACAGCGATTCCAGACATGGATGAGCGCAGCAAGAGCTTCTTCCCAAAACACCATGGGCAATCCTGATTCAGCCAACATGGCAGTAAGGCGCTCAGCCAGGACATGATTAGCACGTTCAGCGACCCCATTTTGCTGTGGATGGGCTCTGACAGTGTGCTGGCATTCAATTCCATATTGCGTAGTGAAATCAAGCATAGCATTGCTCATATACTCATCACTCTTGTCATCCCTTAAGGTCTTCAACTTTCGCTCTGTCTGGTTCTCAACATAAGCTTTGAATTGCTTGAACGCATCAAAGATGTCCGATTTGGCCTGAATGGGCATGACGAAGTGATAGCGAGAGTAATCATCAATGAATGTAACCCAATAGCAACAACCAGTGAACATCCTGTAGGGTACTTCATGGACATCACTGTGGACCAGCTTAAGGGGAGGAGAAGCGCGCCAACCAGATGGAGGAAAGGGATTTGCATGCATTTTGCCAGACAGACAAGGCTCACAGACAGTGGTAGGTGGAGTTCTCACATCCAACTGCAAACCAGTGACCATGTCACACTTGACAAGTGCCTGCACACCATCAAGGTGATGATGTGCAAGTCTGCGATGCCAGAGAGCAAGATCAAGTGGGGCAGTGGTAGCTGGGCTGGCAGAGTACATCACTGGTTCAGTGGCACCATCCAAGAATGCTGCATTGCTGTCATTGATGCTGGCCATGAAGAAAGGGGTGTCAGCAGGACAACAGAACATCATGTGAGTGGAGGTGACATTGACAACAAAGCCAGAATGATGAGTGAGATACAGGACAGAAAGAAAATTATTTCAGAGCTCTGGAACATGCAGAACATGAGAAAACTCAAATGCTCCACTGCTCCTTCCCTCTATTATTGGATGAAAGACAACAGACCCAACACCAGCAGAATAAATGATGGTATTGTCAGCCAACTTGACAGGCATGTGTTTTGGGGTATAGTTGCACAGCCAGTGGCAATGGGGCATCATATGAGAAGTGGCACCCGAGTCTGCATTCCAACAATCATCAGCATCGAGCTGAGTAGAGGGAGGGGCGGAAGAGGGAGTAGTAGAGGGAAGACTTGCATTTCCAACACATTCAGTGACGTCCTGGACACCCTGGGGGGTAGCACTGGTGACAACATTGGCAGATGCAGAGGCAGGGGATCCAACAGTGGTGGTAGATGGAGTAGAGGACCCAGTGGAGGTGGTGACAGCCTGAGCCTTGTTCGCCTTGTTGCCCTTACGCTTCGAGGTCTTATAGTTTTCTCTGGCACGCTGTAAGGCGAAGCACTTGCACTGGCAGTGACCGCTCTTCTCACAGAAGGTACATGGC
>JBBPTX010000390.1:0-28176 GCA_038094595.1 Pulveroboletus aff. annulatus
TCCTTCTCAATTCTTATACTGATCAGCAAAGTATTTTTGTGAAAATTTAAACCAAGCTCTTCTTTAGTGTCAATTATCAGATTGTGCAAGATTAAGCAGCAACTTACTATGGAGAGATAATTATTGAAGACTTTCTTGTCCTCAGAAAGACTCCCTCTAGCAGGCCTCTTGAAAGGAACAACACACCAGGTTTGGGAGGGATAGGTAGAGTCAGCTCAAAGCCATTCTCCATTTTCAAAGAATTGCTCTGGATGACAGACAATACAGGTTCTTTGAAAGGCACTAGCATCATAGATGATTTCAAGCATGGCAATGGCATAGTTCATAATCTTCACAAATAAGCCATAGAATAAATAGATAAATTAAAACATACCTGATTGATGAGGGAATAACAAGATTTGCAATCATAAAACTCTTCACCATGAAAGCCAGGCTTTTGAAAGAGGTTAAAGATAGTGCCATCCACACAAAGAAAACCATTTCTCCATACTGAACAAGACTTGGATTGAACTCAATCCTTTGCTCTCTTCTTCTTTTGATGGTCATCATCACAGTTGGCTGGATCAAAGTGGATCACCTTATTATGGAAATGCAAGAGAGCAACCATAATACACTTGTAGCAGTTGTGGACTATCCCCACAGCAACTCCAGCCCATTTTGCTATATCTTGAGTGGTTGCTGCATTCTCATAATGGCCTGCACCATTTAGAAACATAGCTAGCTGAGTTCAGACAGGTAGCTGACAGCTAACAGGGGGTTCATCAGCCTCAGGATCCATGTGAGTTGCATCATAGAAGATAGGATGCTCTGAGATTTTATCCACAAGTTGTGAAAAAACCTCTAGGGATGTGCAAAGTTTGTAGTGAAAGAGATGAGGGTGATTAAGTTTCCACTCATCTAGAAGATGAATTTGAGGGGCATGGATGGTGTGAATATGGAAAGCAAGAACATGAGTATATGAGATCTTATCAAATATGGCCTGTAAAGCACTCCTATAGGCTATAATATCTTGAAAAAAAAAATAAGTAACATCTGAGAGGAGTCAGAGGCATATTCAGATGAGCTAGAGTCAGTGGAAATCATGGACTGGCTATGAGATGAGTTTGAAACATTAGTAGAGTTTGAGTCAGAGAGAAGATTCATAATATAGCTTTCCAGAGCTTCAATATAGTGAAGAACATCAAGTTGAAGTCTAGTAGCTTGCAAGAACTCAAGGATTTGCTGGCACTGTGAGCTTTAAGGCATTGAGGGGGTGTTATGTGTGGCCTTGAGTAAGGTCGCATGTATACCTACAAAGTCTAGAGCCTAGCAGGACAAAGGATGCAAGGATGTCGTTAAGAATATCAATGTAACAAAGGAGGCCAGCCATGGGGTTGCTGGTTCAAAATACCATCAAGGAAGTATGACAGGTCAAGGGTATCTACACCTAGCTTGGCAGTAGGGTCAAGGGTTCAAGGGCAGAGACACATGAAGGCTGTTACAATTTACTTGTAGGTGTTACGATTCGCTCGCAGGACGAACACTTTTTCTTTACTTTCTCTTTCGGACTAATACTTTTCGCTTCCCACGCTTACCCTCACTCCTTCCATGTCGTTCTACGACATTCCATACGTCTTGTAAGTGTGTTTACTCCTCCACCGCGCAGATACCCATCACCTTCTGATCTTCTCACGCCGTATGCGCCGGCCCTTAACGTTTCTTTCTCATGTGTGGTTTCGCCATTGGCCTCCTACTTCTAACGCCGCTTACCACGCCGGCCCTTAACCTTTGTGACACGTAACTGTCACGTTCTTACTTAGCTATATAAACCCTTCAACAGGGCCTCTCGTCTCTTCTCTTTAGCTTAGTTCTACCTACGGCTTTCGCCTAGTAGCACAAGCAATCTTATCAATTCCTACTCCTAGTGTCTTCGTTCTACCATTAAGAGAACGCTTCACACTACGGCTCGCCCGCCTTCGTGTGTCTCTACCTTGAACCTTTGACCCGCTAGTCGAGCTAGGCAGCGGTATACCCCTTCGACCCATCAAACCTCTTGACGGTACCTATGACTCAGCACCCCCACGGCTGACCCTACGTCGTCGTTGATACGAATGACCGAACCCCTGACCCTGCTAGGCAATAGTAGATCTATGCGCGACCACACCCACGGCCACGCGTAACAGTAGGTTATCTCTTTTTCTTTACTTACACTATTGGACTAATGATTTCCTTTCTCATGCTTAACTCTCATTCTTCTACATTGTTCTACAATGTTCCATACTCTCATAAGCATGTTTATTCCTTCACCGCATAGGTACTCGTTTTCTTTTCAATCTTCTCATGTCAAATGTGCTGGCCCTTAATGACTCTTTCTCATGTGTGGGTTCTATGACATTCTTTCACCTTCTATCACCATTTCTCATGCCAGCCCTTAACCATTGTGACACATAACTGTCATGCTTCTACTTTACTATACAAACCCTTCAACAGGGCATCCTCTTCTTTTCTTTAACCTAGTTCTACCTATGGCTACTGCCTAGTTACCACTAGCAATCCACTCTTCTAGTCTTCGTTCTACTATTGAGTGAACACTTCATACTTCAACTCCCTGTCTCCATGTGTCTCTTCTCTGAACCTTTGACCCTACCACCAAGCTAGATGTAGGGTACTCTTAGCTATCCAACCATAGTTGGATGGACTCTTAGTCAGCAACCCTATGGCTGAACACTTTGCACAGATATTCTCAACTGTGATCCTTCTTCGTCCTTGCCCCTGCTAGCTGCTAGGCTCAGTAGGTCTATGCATGACCTTACCCAAGGCCATGCATAACAAAGGCTGGGGAGCCTGAGTGTGAAGTGTTCACTTAATAGTAGAATGACAACTGAGGAGCAAAGGGGAATAGATTGCTAGTGCTAACTAGGCAAAAACTGTAGGTAGAACTAGGTTAGAGAAGAGGAGCATAAGGCTCGGTTGACAAGTATATATAATGACTAAAGACCTGTTGAGGGCTGGCCTATGAACTGTCTAAGGGCCGGCATAGAAATGGTGATGGAATGTGATGGAATCACAAAGAATGTCAATGAAACATGCATGAGAAGGAAACATTAAGGGCTAGTGCATATGGTGTGAGAAGAGCAGAAGATAAAAGTGTTATGCGTGGCCATGGGTGTGGTCGCATGTAGACCTACTAATGCCTAGCAGGGTCGAGAGAATCCTGTCGTTCGTGTTTGATGACGACGTTAGACCAGCCATAGAGATGCTGGGTCAAGAGTACCGTCAAGGTGTTGACAGGTCAAAGGATAACTGCTGTCTAGCTTGACAGACGGGTCAGAGGTTCAAGGTAGAGACACACTAAGGTGGGCGAGCCGTAGTGTGAAGCGCTCACTTAATGGTAGAGCGAAGATGCAAGGAGTAAAAGTGATAGATTGCTTTGTACTATCTAGGCGGTAACCATAGGTAGAACTAAGCTAGGGAGAAGACGGGAGTGACCCTGTTGAAGGGTTTATATAGTGAAGTAAGGGTGTGACAGTAGCGTGTGACAGTAGTTAAGGGCCGGTGTGGTAAGCAGCATTAGAAATAGAAAGCCAATAGTGAAACCATGCATGAGAAGGAAATGTTAAGGGCCGGTGCATACGGCATGAGAAGAGCAGAAGAAAGAGAGTACCTGCACGGTGGAGGAATAGGCACGCTTATGAGATGAGTGGAATGTCGTGGAACGACATGGAAGGAATGAGGTTAAGCGTGAGAAATGGAAAGTATTAGTCCAAAATAGAAAGCAACGAAAAAGTGTTCGTCCTGTGAGTGAATCGTAACAAAAAGAGTACCTGTGTGGTGAGGGATAATCACACTGACAAGAGATAAGGAACATCATGGAAGGATGTGGAAGGATGTGAGTTCAGCATGAGAAAAGGAAACTATTAGTCCGATAGTGATAATAAGGAAAAAGTGTACATTCTGCAGACAAATCATAACATTACTCCTTTAGTAACTCCAAAGCTATGGCAAGGACATCTTACAATTCTTGAAATGTGAGGCCTGGAGAACCTGTGATATTGGCATAACCAACATCGTCTAGTTTGTCACCTTGCTCAACAGAAGAAGATGGTTGGGGAGGGGATGAAGGAGCAGATTGGTAGGAGTCTCCAGAAGATGAGCATTGAGAAGAGCAACAAGAGGATGTTCAGCAGACTATCTGACCATTGTGAAAGGCTACTTGATTGTGACAAGGGGTAGTTGGGTCAGATGGGGTACAAGGCACAGAAAGGTGGGCAGCAAGTGGTTGGGACAGACCCAGACATTGAGAGAGGGAGTGTCTAGGAGCACGGTGTTAGCAGCCATTATAGGTATAGTTCTGGCAGGAGAGTTGGGTATGGCCAAGGTGGTGACATTGGAAACACCATTGGTTGTAATGGGGATGTCCAGGGTAAATAGGGTCACATCCGTTATGACTGGTCTACCAGTCGGCAAGGGCTTGGTGATGGGTGGGGGAATTATCTTGGATGATTTCATCCCCAAGTCCTTGACCCGTGGTGGTGAGATCTTAGAAATGGTTATTGACATCGATTAGGAAATCCTCATATCCAAATTGAAATGCCCACAGATAGAGGTTGTGGCATGCCAAGTAAAGGTGGTCGCGAATGAACTGTTCAGTGGTTGTATGAGGGAAGATGGGCCCAGAGGTGGTAACAAGGGTGGCAAGATGATTCAACTGCTGGGTAACTTTGAAGAGTGCATAGATGGGGGAATGTATAGTAGAATAAACGCCGATGGGAAGATGAAGATGATCATCAGATAGAAAAGAGGAAAATCTAACATAGTTCATATCTTCAAATCTTTCTTCTCAGACTTGGTTGATGTGACAATGAGGGGATACATCAGAGGGAATTTGAGTATCCCAACCTGCTTGGGCATGGATTGATAAGGTGCTGTTGGTATGGTTGGGAACCAGAATAAGCTAAGGGTGATGTATGCCTAAGAACAACGGAGGTCCTGGGGAAGGTTCTTGATTAGGTAGAGGGGTAAATGCAGGGGATGACTAAATGTGCCCAGTAGTGGGAGAGACATGTGACTGTGGAATATTCACAACAAGAGCAGTGAAGTTGACAGGCTATGGGGCAGTGGGGAGAGTAGGAGAAACTCAATGAGAGTCGGTTGAGGAGTGGATGACATGAGTGGGATTAGATGAGGTAGAGGCAGTGATGGTGTCAAGGTGGAAGAACTCAATGGCCATTAGAAGGAGGTGGAAGGGGTTTATTTGTGCTATGGTGGGGGAACGGATGCAAGAAGGAAAGCATGGGGGTTTTGTTTCTTATAGTCATAGAGTAACTCTGACGAGTGTTTCAAGTTCTGTTCAGATTCCCATGAATCTTCTTCCACAGAGTACCCTTTCTATTGAATCAGATATTGGTGGGTCAATGGCATTTCACAATACCATATAATTCTTTCTATTTTGTATTCTTTCTGTCCTTCTATTAGATCTGGGGGCAGTGTGGGGAAATTCAGACCATGTACATCATTTTTGCAATAGGATGATAACAGCAAGGCATGGAACATGTTGTGAATTTTCCACGTTTGTGGGAGTTGGAGACAATAGGATACTGGGGAGATAATGTTGGAGATGACAAAGGGGTCTTCATGTTTAGCGGTGAACCTTGGATCTAGTATGGACCTTTTAAGATTCTGGGCTTCAAGCCAAACTCAATCCCCTTTTTTGAAGGGTACAAATTTCAACTTAGACCTGGATGCCATGACTTGTCGTGCAAGTTCATGGGAGGCTAGAGCTTCATCTCGCAATGTGGCGAGTGTTTTGAGATGGGATTCCACTGTGAGGATCCTGGTTTCAGTGATAATTGAAGGAAGGGCATAGGGTTTGTATTTCATCATGAGATAGAATGGGGATTTGCTGGTAATGGAGTGTGGTTAGTGATTGTGGGTGAATTCAGCATGGAAGATGTGTTCGGACCAGGAAGAGGGGTGGTTGCCACAGTAGATACAGAGATAAGTCTCGACTTCTTGGTTAATGCATTCTGTTTTGCTGTCAGTTTGGGGATGGTATGCTGTGGAGAGGGAAAGGTCGTAGTTAAGGAGTCATCTGAGCTCCTTTGTGAAGATGGAGGCGAATTGGAGACCACAATCAGAAATGATTTTGTTGTAGAGTCTGAAACGGAGGTATACTTTGTGGAAAAAGAGTGCTGCTATGCTCTCGGCAGTGATAGATTTCTTTGTAGGGCAAAGAATGATCTCCTTAGTAAGGCTGTGGTCCACCATGATCAAAAGAGTGTCAAACACTCTGGAAAGCAGGAGGTCAGTGATGAGATTGCAGGAGGTCTGTTGGAAGGGGTGGGAACAAGAGGAGGGAATAGGTATCAAGGGCAGAGAGGTCAGATGGGTGTTAGTTTTGTTACACTGGCATACGGCGCAACCATCTACATAGGAGTGGACAAAGGTAGCAAGGCCGGGCCACCAAAACTCACTAGTGACAAGTTGTCGAGTTTTTAGATAGCTGGGGTGGCCAGTGAAGTCATGGTTGTGACACCGTGCCACAATAGTGCAGCAAAGGTCATGGTCTGGAGGGATGTAGACACATCCCTGGTACTGGAGAACACCATCAATGAACTGCCAGTCGGAGAGGTGGGAGTGAGCAATGGAGAGAAGTGTTCCTTTGATTTCCTGGAGCTTGTGTAGGACGAGGTTGTCAGAGGCAGAGGCAATATGGTTGGAAAGTGTGGAGTCAATGAACCAGATGAAGAGAGCATCCGGGAGTAGAGTGTTATGATTCACTTGCAGGATGAACACTTTTCCTTTCTTACAATATTGGACTAATATTTCCACTTCTCACACTTAACCTCACTCATTCCACGTCCTTCCATGATGTTCCATATCTCTCATAAGCATGCCTATTCCCTCACCATGCAGGTACTCGTTTCTCTTCTGCTTTTCTCATGCCGTATATACTGGCCCTTATTCTCCTCCTCTCACGCATGGGTTCTATGATGTTCTTTCACATTCTACCATTGTCTCTCATACCGGCCCTTAACTAACATGACATGTAACCATCACACTTTCACCTCACTATATAAACCCTTCAACAGGGCTTCTCATCTCTTTTCCTTAGCTTAGTTCTACCTACGGCTTGTTGCCTAGTTAGTACTAGCAATCCACTTGTCTTCTCCTCCTAAGTCTCCGTTCTACTATTAAGTGAATGCTTCACACTCGGCTCCTCACCTTCGCATATCCTCAAACCTCCTTGAACCTTTGATCCGCTTGTCAAGCTAGATAGTGGTTACCTTCAACCCATCAACCACCTTGATGGTACCATCGACCTAGTATCCCCATGGCCAGCCTATGTTGTTGTATACACAAACGACTGAATCCTTGACCCTACTAGGCATTAGTAGGTCTATGCCCGACTTCGCCAAAGCCATGCATAACAAAAGAACTAAGCTACTCCCTCATCCAGGTACTATCACATACACTGCCCACCATAGCTTCCCACCAAAACACTCAAACCACTGATCCACGTTGGAACCCCTGAGAACCTCCACGTACTTCGCATTCTGATTCCTCTGACACCCCTGACAATCCCAACCAAGCATATTGGGACGAAGACCCCAACAATCCCTTATTAGACTCTGATGAAGAACTCACTACTCGTGACCTCACCCACAGTTTTTCTGCTTCTGTGTAGATACCTCATCCACAGACTCCCCCATCCCCGACACCCAGATGTCAGACCAGCCACATCTTCCCACATCTTCCCCATCCCCTGTCCCCCACCATGTCCACAAAACCCCTTGAACTTCGCATTGGCACTCCTAAGAAATACAATGGTGATTACAAGACAGCCAAACAATGGCTGGACTCTGTTGTCTTTTACCTCAACATTAATGCTGAGGTATACACTACTGATCCTAAGCGCATCGCCTTTGTGCTCTTATACATGACTAAAGGCCCCACCCTAACTTGGGCTAACACCTTCTGAGCATCGAAAATCGCAGCTGATGGCTCGATTATGATGGGCTCATGGTCTGACTTCCGCAATGCCTTCATCACGGTGTTTAAACACCACGACACCACTGGCAATGTGATTGCCTAGCTCACCACCACTCATATGACCACCATCAAAAATGGTGGTTACTCCTCCTCACTTACTGAGTATAACACTCAGTTTCAGAACCACTATGCCATTGCCAGCATAGCGGACCACAACGTCCTCATCAGTTACTACTCTGCTGCAATCCCCAAAGTCCTCATGCGCCACATCTTGGCTATGGAGAAAGTCCTCACCACTGTCAACGATTGGTTGAAGAAGGCAGTCACCTTCCAGACCCATATGGAGCGAGCTAGAGAAATTGCCACTCGACATAAGACCTCCTCATGCCACATGTATCACCAGTATGCCACCCCTGTCCCCACCAAAGATCCCAATGCCATGGATGTAGATGCTGTCCGCCTCCCTTGACTCACTCCCACGGAATGAGAACTATGCTGAAAAGAAGGCAAATGCTTCCATTGTCGCCAGAAAGGGCACAGGGCATCTGCCTGCCCTACATTCTCTTCAAACACTCCAAAGCCAAAGAAAGTTGTATGAAAGGTAATAGAAGTAGAAGTCAAGAACGACAAAGAAGTCCCTCGACTACAAGAGATTGATGATGAAGATGACGATGAAGAACCAAAGATGTCTCACGTCGCTTTTATCCAGGATTTTTGAAACAGAACACTGCCTTGACGTCAGTAGTTCCTCCTATTACCTGAACACCTGTACTTGTATCCACGTTCAAGAAATCAATGTGTATCCCATTACAACTCATCAATCCCTTGCATACCATGAAAACCGTTGATACCCGTGCCCTTATTGACAGCAGGGCAGACATCAACTGCCTTGACTGGAATTTTGCTCGAAAACATCGACTTTCCCTTGACAAACTCCCAACCCCTATCCCAGTCAACAACGTTGATCAAACCCTGAATGCTCAGGGAGCTATCCGTTATACCACTTCCCTCTTCACTAACATCAATGGAATCGCCCAGCACATGCAGTTCCATGTCATATATTGCAGATCCAAGAATGTGATTCTCGGAATGCCCTGGTTAAAAACTACAAATCCCTCAATTGATTGGTTGTCGCAGATGATCAACATCCCAGAATCGGTAGATGAATCTGCCTTTCTCTACCACATTTATGTTGCTGACCTCAAACGGCACAATGACATCCAACCTCAAACACCCCCTTTGAAACCCCCACAACACGTAATGGTCAAAACTATCCCAGATCACACACACTCTATGTTCCTTGATATGCCCAATGGAAACCTCTATGTCTGTCATACATTATACAACAACTCTTGTCAATGTGTTACAATTCACTCACAGGACGAACACTTTTTCTCTTCTATCTCTTTCGGACTAATCATTTACTTTCTCATGCTTAACTCGCATCCTTCCACATTGTTCTATGATGTTCCATACATCTTGTAAGTGTGCTTATCCTCCACCATGCAGGTACCCCTTCTCTTCTGATCTTCTCACACTGCATGCGCCAGCCCTTAACGTTTTCCCTCTCATGTGTGGCTTCTCTATTGTTCTTTCTATTTCTAACGCCACTTCCCACGCTGGCCCTTAACCATTGTGACACGTAACTGTCACACCTCCATTTTACTATATAAACCCTTCAACAGGATCCCTTGTCTCTCTTCCCTAGCTTAGTTCTACCTACAGCTTGTCGCCTAGTTAGTACTAGCAATTCATTCACCTTTACTCCTAAGTCTTCATTCTACTATTAAGTGAATGCTTCATGCTCAGCTCACCCGCCTTCGCATGTCTCTACCCTGTGAATCCTCAACCCGTTAGCCAAGCTAGGCAACAGTTATCTTCGACCTGTCAAACACCCTTGATGGTACTATCGACCCAGCATCCCCACGGCTGGTCCCAGTATTGTCGTATACACAAATGACCAAATCCCTGTCCCTACTAGGCATTAGTAGGTCTATGTGTGACCTTACCTAGGGCCATGCATAACAAAAGAACTAAGCTTCCTCCTTGTTCAGGTACTATCACATATGCCGCCCACCATAGCTTCTCACCAAAACACTTGAACCACAGACCCGCATTGGAATCCTCATGAACCTCCACGTACCTCACACTCTGACTCCTCTGACACCCCTGACAATTCCAACCAAGGATATTGGGATGAAGACCCTGACGAGCCTTTACTAGACTCTAACAAAGAACTTGCTACTCGCGACCTTGCCCATAGTTTCTCTGCTTCTATGCAGATACCCTGTCCTCAGACTCCCCCGTCCCCAACACCCAGGCACCAAACCAGCCACATCTTGCCCCCGATCCCTTGTCCTCCATCACCCACTATGACTACAAAACCCCTTGAACTCTGCATTGATGCCCCCGAGTGGTACGATGGCAACTACAAGACAGCCAAGCAGTGGCTAGACTCCATTGTTTTCTACCTCAATGTCAACACTGAGGTATACACCACTGACCCCAAGTGAATCACATTCACTCTCTCGTATATGACCAAGGGTCCAGCACTTATATGGGCCAACACCTTCCGTGCCTCAAAGATCACAGCCGATGGCTCAATTTCAATGGGTTTCTGGTCTGACTTCCGTGACGCCTTTATCTCAGCGTTCAAACACCATGACACCACTAGCAATGCAATTGCCTGGCTCACCACCACTTGCATGACTGCCACCAAGAACAATGGATACTCCCCCTCACTCACTGAGTACAATGCTCAGTTCCAGAACCACTATGCCATTGCCAGTATAGCAGATCACAACGTCCTCATTGGCTACTATTCGGCCGCCATCCCTGAAGTCCTCATGCACCGCATCTTGACCATGGAGAAAGTCCCCACTACTATCAATGACTGGTTAAAGAAGGCTGTTACCTTCCAAACCCACATGGAGTGTGCTAGAGAGATTGCTTCTCACCACAAAACCCCCTCCCGCCACACGTATCACCAGTACACCACCCCCACCTCCACCAAAGACCCCAATGCCATGGACGTCGATGCTGTTCGACTTCCACGACTCACTTCCACTGAATGAGAACTATGCTGAAAGGAAGGTAGATGCTTTCGTTGCCATCAGAAAGGACACCAAGCTACCACCTGCCCCACATTCACTTCAAACACCCCAAGGCCGAAGAAGGTTGTTCAGAAGGTTATAGAAGTAGAAGTCGAGGACAAAGAAGAAGTCCCTCGACTCCAAGAGATAGATGATGAAGAAGACGATGAAGAACCAAAGGTGTCTCGTGTCGCCTTCACCTCAGATTTTTGAAATGGAATGCTGCCTCGACGTCAGTAGTTCCTTCTATTATGTGTGCATCTGTACTTGTATCCACATCCAAGAAATCAATATGAATCCCCTTGCAACTCATTGATCCCTCACACACCATGAAAACCGTCAACACCCATGCTCTCATTGACAGTGGAGCAGATATCAATTGCCTCGACTGGGACTTCGCTCGAAAACATCGATTTCCCCTTGACAAACTTCCAACTCTGATCCCCATCAACAACATAGATCAAACCCCAAATGCAAAGGGGCCATTCGTTACATGGCTTCCCTGTTTACTAGCATTGATGGGATTGCCCAACACATACGCTTCCATGTTATGCACTGCAGGTCTGAGAATGTGATTCTTGGGACGCCTTGGTTACCACTTACGAACCCCTCTATCGACTGGTTGTTACAAACGATCAACATCCCTGAAACCATAGATGAGTCTGCCTCCCTCTACCATATCCATGTTGCAGATTTAAAATGGCATGAAGACGCCCAACCCCACGCGCCCTCCCCAAGACCACCTCATCATGTAATGGTTGAAACTATCCCCAATCACACCCTATCTACATTCCTTGATATGCCCGACAGAAACCTCTATGTCTGCCATGCACTCTATAATAACTCTTGTCAATGGGTCCTCAAGTCTGAGTCCCGATATCACCAGACTCATCCGAAGCTTGTTGCCAAGCTTACCACCACTACTGAACTCACGGCTGCTGCTGAGAAGGCCAAGCCAAAAGTTACCCTACCGGATGCATACAAAGATTTCGCCTCCATCTTTGCCAAAGAATCTGCCAACTCCCTTCCTCCATCCAGACCTTATGATCATGAAATTAATGTCAAAGATTCCTTTATCTCAAAGATCAGCAAACTCTATCTGCTCACCCCCAACAAAAAGAAGGTCACAGAAGACTTCCTCAATGAAAATCTTGCCGCTGGCAAGATCCACCCTTCAAACTCTCCCCAAGCATCACCATTCTTCTTCATCAAGAAGAAAGATGGCAAACTCTGTCCTTGCCAAGACTACCAGTATCTTAATGAACATACCATTCGTGATGCCTACCCCATACCCTTGATCTCTGACCTCCTAGACAAGCTCAAAGGAGCCCGTGTTTTTACCAAGTTCGACGTATGCTGGGGATATAACAACGTATGTATCAAGGATGGGCACCAATGAAAAGGTGCCTTCCTCACTCACAAAGGCCTCTTTGAACTGATGGTCATGTTCTTCGGCATGACTAACTCTCCCGCAACATTCCAACGATTTATGAACAACTCCTTCCATGATATGATCGCCAAAGGGTGGTTGATTATTTATATGGATGATCTACTTATCTTCTCCCCAGATGATGAGACTCACACTGAACGCACCCACTGTGTCCTCTAATGGATGACAGAACTCGACCTCCACCTCAAACTGGAGAAATGTCAATTTGCTGCCCCAGAAGTTGAATATCTCAGAATGATTGTCAAAGAAGGACAACTCGCCATGGATCCCATCAAACTCGATGGAATCGCCAAGTGGCCTACACCACAGAAAGTCAAGGACATTCGCTCCTTCCTCGGATTCGCTAATTTCTACAGACAATTCATCCCCGGCTATTCCAACATCGCTCACCCCCTCATTGACCTCACCAAGAAGACAATGCCCTGGTCTTGGTCGTCCAAACAGCAAACTGCCTTCGACCAGCTTAAGGATACATTTCTTTGTAAGCCAGTCCTTTTCATGCCCGATATCTCTCGTCCATTTGTCATGGCCACTGATGCGTCAAAATACACATCGGATGGCATTCTCCTTCAATCAGATGTTAACGGGGATTGGCACCCCTGTTCCTACTTATCCTAGTCATTCTCTTCCACAGAACACAACTATGACATCCACGACCAGGAGCTCTTGGCTGTTATCCATGGTTTCAAAGCCTGGAGGCAATACCTCCATAGCTCTCCCTTCCCTGTCGGAGTATTCTCTGACCATAAGAACTTGACATACTTCTGTTGCCCCCAAGACCTCAACCGACGTCAAGCCCGCTGGCTCCTTGACCTCACTGACTATGACTACTCAATTACTCACATCCCCGGTACCCAACTCGCTGGACCCAACACCCTGTCCCGACACCTTGATCTTCTTCCCCATGCTGACTCAGACAACATGGGAGTTACCCTCCTCCCCGATGCCCTCTTCGTTCACCTCATTGACTCAGCCCTCTCCAATCACATTGCTTCTGCCTCTGCCTCGGACAACCTCGTCCTCCATAAACTACAGGAAATCGATGGGTCTCTTCCCCCTCCCTTTTGCTCTCGCCTCTCTGACTGGCAATACCTTGACGGCACCCTCCAGTATCAGGGATGTGTCTATGTCCCTCCCAACTGTGACCTTCGCCGTGCTGTCATTCAGTGCTCCCATGACCACAACTCCACCGGTCACCCCGGCTATCTTAAAACTTGCCAACTCGTCGCTGATAAGTTCTGGTGGCCTGATCTCGCCACCTTCGTTCATTCCTACATTGACGGCTGTGCTGTGTGCCAACACAACAAGATCAACACTCACCCTACCACTCCCCCGCTTGTTCCCATCCCATCCTCCTGCTCCCGTCCCTTCCAGCAGGTCTCCTGCGATCTGATCACCAATCTCCTACTGTCCAGGGGATTTGACTTGTTATTGGTCATGGTGGACCACAGCCTTACTAAGGGGGTAATTCTTTGCCCCACTAAGAAATCTATCACCACTGAGGGAATTGCTGCACTCTTTTTTCATAAGGTTTATCTTTGTTTCAGCCTCTATGACAAGATTATCTCTGACCGTGGCCCGCAATTCGCCTCCACCTTCGCCAAAGAACTCAGACGTCTCCTCAACTACAATCTCTCTCTTTCTACAGCATACCACCCACAGACTGATAGTGAAACCGAATGTGTCAACCAAGAAGTTAAAACTTATCTTCGCATCTACTGCGGAGATCACCCCTCTACTTGGTCCAAACACATCTCTCATGCCAAATTCACACACAATCATCGTCCGCATTCCGTCACCGGCAAATCCCCGTTTTACCTCATGATGAGGTATGAACCCCATGCCCTGCCCTCAGTCATCACTGAGACCAACATCCCTGCTGTTAAAACCTGTCTCAAAGTGTTGACTGCTTTACGAGACGAAGCCTTCGCATCCCATGAACTTGCACGTCAAGTCATGACGTCCAGGTCTAAGTTGAATTTGTGCCATTCGAGAAAGGGCAATGGGTTTGGCTGGAGGCCCGAAATCTTAAAAGGTCCGTCCAAGATCTGAAGTTCGCCACAAAACGTGAAGGCCCCTTCATTATCTCTGACATCATTTCCCCCGTTTCCTATGGCCTCTGACTCCCATGAACATGGAAAATTCACAACATGTTCCATGCTTCTCTGTTATCACCTTATCATGAAAACGACATCCATGGCCCGAACTTCCCTACACCACCCCCGGATCTTGTTGAAGGACAGGAAGGATACGAAATTGAATGAATCATATGGCATCGAGGTATGCTGTTGGCCCGCCAATACCTAATCCATTGGAAAGGGTACTCTGCAGAGGAAGAATCCTGAGAACCCAAGCGGAACCTGAAACATTTGTCAGAGTTGCTTGACAATTATAAAAGGTGTCATCCTCGTGCCTTCTCCCTTGCATCCGCTCACCCACCACACCACAGATAAACCCACTGCATCTTCTCCTAATGGCTATTGAATTCACTTATGTTGACACCCTTGCTGCCGCATCCTCCACCAACCCCAACATCGTCCATCTTCCCATTACTGACCCCGAGAGGGTCTCTCCTACTTGCCCCGCCGCCCCTCAGCCTGTCAACTTCGCCACTCTTGTTGGTGATGTTCCCCAGTCCCATGTCTCCCCCATCTTGGGCAGTGAAGCGACTACTCTCTACGATCTTTGTAGTGAGGGAGCTGAACTAGATAACCTATCTGTTAAGGAGCGAGACAGATGATCTGATCAATCAAGGTGACGGATAAGATGAGATGGGGAGCGTAATGGGAGATCTCTCTGAGTTGCTCTGTATATTCAGGGGAATAAGGAGAGACGACCTTGCTGTGACTATACGTTCACAAGTGGAGCTGGATCCGACTTGGGCAAGAGTAGGAGGTAAACAGGTGGAACAACTTAGGGAAGTATCCCCAAGTGTTCCCTGTATTTATACACTATGGTACAAGAGGAGATACAAAGTTCTAAGCCAGCTGGGTAGAGGGTAAGGTAAAGGGTATGATGTAATGGTGGAGTAGGGCAGTGTACATGCTGGCTAAGGTGTGATATACATATGAAAGAATGGAAGGGTGAATGAGTGAAGTAGATCTAGAGCAAGGGGATTAAAGTAATGCGTATGTGGTGAGGCACCTAGACCTGTGATGTCATGATGACATCATATCTTATCTAATCGGTAAGAGGGTAAAGGAATAGTGAAGGGAATGATCTTAGATAAGATCATGGACTGATAAGATTAGATAATGCAAATAAATGTGAAAAAGTCAGTTTCACGAAATCAATTCGTAACAGGCAGGATCCAATCCTCACCATCGTTTACACCTCTGCCCCATCGAGAACCTTCTCCTGGACCCCCCTCATTCTTAGGCATCCACCGTCCCCAGCTCATCCGCGCACCCAGCTTGGACTCCCTTATTGCCCACTCTGGGTGGGACTCCCAGGTTCCCTTAGACATCTCCGCTCATCGACATACCAACCATCTCCGGGAAGAATGGTTCACTGATGAGAATTATGTTCATTTCCACTTGCTTATATTTGACAACTGCCTTCACGTTCCCATTAGTGTTTACTCTTCGGATGGCTCCCCTATTTTTACTTGGTTCGAAACCGCGATGCAATTGAATCACATTGCTGCCTTCATCTCCGGCTGTTATGCATGGCCTTGGGTAAGGTCGCATGTTGACCTACTAATGCCTAGTAGGGTCAAAGGTTCGGTCGTTTGTGTATACAATGACACTAGGGCCAGCCGTGGGGATGCTGGGTCGAAGATACTGTCAAGGGTTTTGACGGGTTGACAGTAACCACTGTCTAGCTTGACTAGCGGGTCGAAGGTTCAAAGGTACAAGACACATGAAGGTGATGGACCGAGCATGAAGCGTTCACTTGATAGTAGAATGAAGACTTAGGAGTAAAGGCAAGTGGATTGCTAGCGCTAACTAGGCGACAAGCCATAGGTAGAACTAAGCTGAGGAAAAGAGACGAAGAGCCCTGTTGAAGGGTTTATATAGTGAAGTAGAAATGTGATGGTTACTGTTACGACTGGCCCTGGGTAGGGTCGGTCGTAGACCTTATTAGGTATCCCGTAGACGACGGGATCGAGATCAGTCGTCGTCGTTGGCGACGAAGGTGAGGCGGCTGAGGAACCGCAGGATCAAAGGTACGTGAGAGTGAGGTACTCAAGCGTCAAGGGTTCACTCTAGAGCTGAACGGGTCTCGTAGAGGTGGGAGGATCAAGGGAGGCTTGCTTAGATTGCCAAGGTGCAATGACAATGATAAAGGTAAGACAAGCGTGGGGAACTATATAGGCCAGATCGACTGGTATATATAGTGAAGAGTGACAGTGTGACCGTAACGTCACAGGGTCGAGGGTAAGGGTTAAGGGCCAGCGTGGGAAGCAGCAATAGAATGCGAAAGAAGGCCATGGAAGGCGTAAGAACCACGCGTGAGAATGAAACACGAACGTGCCGGTGCATGCGGCAAGAGAAGGCGAAGAACGTGTGCGATAAGGCAACACGAGGGAGATAAGTGCACAAGGACACGTAAGTAAGATGACATACGTGAACGGGGACCTCGGAGAGCCGAGGGACAAGGGTAAAGGGTTGGCGCGGTCAACCGAAGAAGAGCGGAAGCGTGAGCGTACGCGCAAGGGTAAAGCAAAGAAAAGGAAAAAGACGTGCCCGGCACGATGGATCGTAACAGTTACATGTCACAATGGTTAAGGGCTGGTGTGGGAAGCGGTGTTAGAAATAGGAAGACCAATAGGAAAACCACACATGAGAAGGAAACGTTAAGGGCTGGCGCATTTGGCATGAGAAGATCAGAAGAAAAAGAGTACCTGCGCAGTGGAGGATAAGCACACTTACAAGATGTATGGAATGCCATAGAACGACATGGAAGGAATGAGTTTAAGTGTGAGAAATGAAAAGTGTTAGTCCAATATTGTAAGAAAGGAAAAAGCGTTCATTCTGTGAGCAAATCGTAACACTGGCTCTGGCCCGATCTTTCCTCACACCACACTCAGCAGGACCATGCAGGACTTCATCTACCACACGTGCTACCAGTTGTACTCTCATGCCTTTCAGATGGGCTATGATACCTTTCTCCTTGATGTCGATAACCATTTCCGAGATCTTGCTGCCGTGGGTCGAGGACTTGGGAACGAAGTCCTGAGGGATGGATCGCCTATCCATAGGCAAACACTCAACAACTGGTGGACTGGTTGTAATGGCAGAGATCGCGTCTATCCCGGACACCCTCATTTCAACCAGCGATGCTTCCAGTGTCACTGTCTCGGACACACCCAATTATCTTGTCAGCAGCATGTCTGTACAGGGTGCCTCCGATGTGCACCGGGTCATTCTCTCGCCCGCTGTCTGGGAACCTCTCACCCTCTCACCTCCCGCCTCACCTCTCCTCACACCCCATCCTCATCTACGTCCACACCTCGCCACCCCCAAGTCGTGTTCTGCAACGGACAAGTCTTCTGTCAAGCCACACCCTGCTGTACCTCTCGTCAGTTGTCCTCTTCCTCCCAGAACTCCTACTACCCAGCGCCATCTTCCCCCCGTGCTCCCTCTCTGTTATGCGTGACCTTGGGTAAAGTCACATGTAGACCTACTAACACCTAGTAGGGTCAAGGGTTCGGTTGTTCGTGTATACGACGACATAGGGACCAGCCATGGGGATGCTAGGTCAAGGGTACCGCCAAGGGTTTTGATGGGTCGAAGGGGTAACCACTGTCTAGCTTGACTAGTGGATCAAAGGATCAAGAACGAAGACACACAAAGGCAGGCGAGCTGTAGTGTGAAGCGCTCACTTAATGGTAGAGTGAAGACACAAGGAGTAAAGGCAAGTGGATTGCTAGTACTAACTAGGTGACAAGCCGTAGGTAGAACTAAGCTAAGGACTATACTAGGCAACTAACCGTAGTGAGATGAGAGTAAGACAACTAGCCGTAGTGTAAGCTACATGGAGGCAGTTGGCTAAACAGTAGTCGAACTACATGGAGGTTGTTGACACGTAACATGCCTATGTATCCATACCATAAAACAGATAGAGATCCACCAATCTGAATATCTGTAAAAAGGGGATAGGGATAAAAGAGGATTTGTGTAAAACACGAATAGAGAAGGAAAAGAGAGAACTGTGAGTGGGTCTTTCGAGAGCGACATATGGAGGTTCCCGGTAGTGCGAGAACGAAGGAAAAGATAGGCTACAAAAAGATACGTACGGAGCATAGTCCATGGAATGTCAGCGTGAATGGGACACGATGAAGAAAAAGGGGAACAAAATGTAACATAACCCCCTTACTACATCAGAAGCCACTGGATTCCAAACAAAAGATTCCCCACATGGTGAGGAGGGGCGAGATGAGGGGTATAAGCCCGGAAGAGGAGCCGAGCGATCTGTAAGAAGCAAAAGATTGTAGGGAAGAGAGAGCGTAGTGGTGGCATTGTAGGATAGCGGAGAGAGAGGAAAAAGGGATAGTGGCAGAATGAGGAACGATACAACTGTTGGAAGGGAGGAGTAGCCTCAAGGGAAGTCGGATAGACAGAGCATCTCATAGACGGGGGCGGAGAGTGACCCTAGCTTGGGTTGACCGAGTGAAGTAGCACCTTTTTGATGGACAAGGGGACAACCGGAGACTCCCAAGACATTGCACTGCGCAGGTTGCAAGGGGAAAAGGTGGTGTCGAAGAGATGATGCGTAGTGTTACGTGTGGCCGTGGGTATGGTCGCACGCAGACCTACTAACGCCTAGCAGGGTCAGAGGTTCTGTCGTTTGTGTTGATGACGACGTAAGAGGAACCAGCCTTGGGGGTGCTGGGTCTAGGGGACTGTCAAGGGCGTTTGATGGGTCAAGAGGTACTGCTGTCTAGCTTGACAAACGGGTCAAAGATCCGAGGGTAGAGACGCATGAAGGTGGGCAAGCCATAGTGCAAAGCGCTCACTTAATGGTAGAGCGAAGACACAAGGAGTAAGGACAATGGATTGTTAGTACTAACTAGGCGACAAGCCATAGGTAGAACTAAGCTGAAGAGAAGGCAAAAGGGGGCCCTGTTGAAGGGTTTATATAGTAAAGTGAAGGTGTGACAGTTACGTGTCACAATAGTTAAGAGCCGGCGTGGGAAGTGGCGTTAGAAATAGAAAACTAATGGCAAAACCACGCATGAGAAAGAAACGTTAAGGGCCGGCACATATGGCGTGAGAAGGTCAGAAGATAAAGGGGTACCTGCGTGGTGGAGGATAAGCACACTTACGAGGTGTATGGAATGTTGTGGAATAACATGGAAGAAGTAAGGTTAAGCATGAGAAACGAAAGGTACTAGTCCGAAAGAGAAAGTGAAGAAAAAGTGTTCGTCCTGCGAGCGAATCGTAACACATAGAGGGAGGAGGGTAGACCAACAAAGTGGTGAAGTTGACAGGCAAAGGAATGAGGCTACAGGAAACTAGTTTAGACGTCATTGTGGACAGATGGTAGTTTAGCCTCATTCCGGAGGGGTGGCGGGGCGAGTAGGAGAGACCCTCTCAGGGTCGGTAGTGGGAAGATGGATGGTGTTGGGGTTGGTAGAGGGTGCAGTGGCAGAGGTGTCGACATTAGTGAACTCGATAGCCATGAGAAGAAGATGGAGAGGATTTATCTGTGGTGTGGTGGGCGAGCGGATGAGAGAGAGAAAGTGTGGGGGTGGTGTCTTTTATAGTCTTCCAGTAACTCCGACAAATGTTTCAGGTTCCACTTGGGTTCCCATGATTCTTCTTCAGTGGAGTACCCTTTCCATCGGATCAGGTATTGACGGGCCAACGGCATACCTCAATGCTGTATGATTCGTTCAATTTCGTATTCTTCTTGTCCTTCGACAAGATCTGGAGGTGGTGTGGGGAAGTTCGGACTGTGTACGTTGTTTTCACGATAGGGTGATAGCAGGGAAGCATGGAACGTGTTGTGAATTTTCCATGTTCATGGGAGTCGGAGGCGATAGGAGATGGGGGAGATGACATCAGAGATAATGAAAGGGTCTTCGCATTTCGCAGTGAACTTTGGGTCTTGGACGGACCTTTTAAGATTCCTGGCCTCCTGCCAAACTTGCTGCCCTTTCTCGAAAGGCACAAATTTCGACTTAGACCTGAATGCCATGACTTGCTGCGCATGTTCATGGGAGGTGAGGGCTTCATCTCGTAGAGCAGTGAGCACCTTGAGACGGGATTCAATGGCGGGGATGTTGGTTTCAGTGATGACTGAGGATAGGGCACAGGGTTCATACCCCATCATGAGGTAGAACGGAGATTTGCCGGTGACGAAGTGGGGGTGGTGGTTATGTGTGAATTCCGTGTGGGAAATATGATCGGACCAGGTAGAAGGGTGATCCCCGCAGTAGATGCGAAGATACATCTCAACTTCCTGATTGACGCGTTCGGTTTTGCTGTTGGTCTGTGGATGGTAGGCTGTGGAGAGGGAAAGGTCGTAGTTTAGGAGTCGGCCAAGTTCCTTTGCAAAGGTGGAAGCAAATTGTGGACCGTGGTTAGAGATGATCTTGTCATAAAGGCTGAAGTGGAGGTAAACTTTGTGGAAAAAGAGTGCAGCAATTCCTTCAGCGGTGATAGTTTTCTTCGTAGGGCAAAGAATTACCCCCTTAGTAAGGCCGTGGTCCACCACGACCAATAATGAGTCGAATCCCCCAGACAGTGGGAGATCGGTGATGAGATCGCAGGAGAGCTGCTGGAAAGGTCGAGAACACGAGGACGGGATAGGGATGAGCGGGGGAATGGTCGGGTGGGTGTTCACCTTGTTGCGCTGGCACACGGCATAGCTGTCAACATAAGAGCGAACAAACATGGTGAGACCGGGCCACCAGAAGTCGAAAGTGATGAGTTGGTGGGTTTTAAGGTAGCCAGGGTGGCCGGCTGAGTCATGGTCGTGGGAGCGCTGGACTACAGCGCGGTGAAGGTCACAGTCGGGAGGAATGTAGATGCGCCTCAGATACTGAAGGACGCCGTCGGAGTATTGCCAATCGGCAAGGCGCGAGTGAAAGGCAGGGGGGAGAGTGCCGTTGATTTCCTGTAGTTTGTGGAGAATGAGGTTGTCGGAGGCAGAGGCAGAGGCGATGTGGTTGAAGAGGGTGGAGTCGATGAGGCGAACGAAAAGGGTGTCGGGAAGGAGAGTGACTCCAGCATTATCGGAGTTGGCGTGAGGAAGGAGATCGGGGCGGTGGGAGAGGGCGTCTGGGCCGGCTAGCTGGGTGCTGGGAACATGGGTGAAGGAATAATCATAGTCAGCGAGGTTGAGGAGCCAATGGGCTTGACGTCGGTTGAGGTCTTGGGGGCGACGGAAATACGTCAGATTCTTGTGATCTGAGAATACTGTGACGGGGAAGGGAGAGCCATGGAGGTATTGCCTTCAGGCTTTGAAACCATGGATAATGGCCAAGAGCTCCCAGTCGTGGATATCGTAGTTGCATTCTGAGGAAGAGAACGATTGCAATAAGTAAGAATAGGGGTGCCAATCCCCGTTCGCATCAGTTTGTAACAAGATCCCCCCCAACACATATTTAGAAGTGTCGGTGGCCATGGAAAAAGGACGAGAAATATCAGGCATAAAAAGAACAGGCTGATGAAGGAACAACTCCTTGAGTTGTTCGAACACGGTTTGTTGGGGGGGGGATTCCAAGCCCAAGGCATGGTTTTCTTGGTAAGGTCAATGAGTGGGCGGGTGATGTTGGAATAGCTGGGGATGAAACGTCTGTAGAAGTTAGCAAATCCTAAGAAGGAACGGACATCTTTGACTTTTTGTGGTGTAGGCCATTTAGCAATCCCATCGAGCTTGATAGGGTCCATAGTGAGTTGTCCTTCTTTGACAATCATCCCAAGGTATTCGACCTCGGGAATGGCGAATTGGCACTTCTCCAGCTTGAGATGGAGGTCGAGTTCCGTCATCCGTTGAAGGACATGGTGAGTGGGTTCAGTGTGGGTTGCGTCATCTGGGGAGAAGATGAGGAGATCATCCATGTAAATAACTAACCATCCTTCAGTGATCATATCGTGGAAGGAGTCATTCATGAATCATTGGAAAGTTGTGGGGGAGTTAGTCATTCCAAAGAACATCACCATGGGTTTGAACAGTTCCTTGTGAGTGAGGAAGGCACCTTTCCATTGGTGTCGGTCCCTTATACATACGTTGTTATATCCCCATCATACGTCGAACTTGGTGAAAACACGAGCTCCCTTAAGTTTGTCAAGGAGGTCGGAGATCAGTGGTAGTGGATAGGCATCGCGAACTGTATGTTCGTTGAGGTACCGGTAGTCTTGGCAAGGACAGAGTTTGCCGTCTTTCTTCTTCATGAAGAAGAATGGTGACACTTGGGGGGAATTCGAGAGGCAGATTTTGCCAGCAGCAAGATTCTTATCGAAAAAGTCTTCTGTGGCTTTCTTTTCATTGGGGGTGAGCAGGTAGAGTTTGCCAATCTTTGAGGTAAACGAGTCTTTGACGTTGATTTTGTGGTCGTAGGGTCGGGACGGAGGGAGGGAGTCGGCAGATTCTTTGGCAAAGAAGGGGGCGAAGTCTTTGTATGCATCTGGTAGGGTGACTTTTGGCTTAGCCTTTTCGGCGGCAGCCACGAGTTCCGTTGTGGTGATAAGCTTGGCGACAAGCTTTGGATGCATTTGATGGTATCTGGATCCTGTTTTGAGGACCCATTGACAGGAGTTACTGTAGAGTGCGTGGAGAATGTAGAGGTTCCCATCTGGCATATCAAGGAATGTGGAAAGGGTGTGGTCAGGGACGGTTTCAACCATTACGTGTTGGGGTGGTTTCGAAGGAGGTGCTCGAGGTTGGGCATCATTGTGTCTCTTGAGATTGGTGACGTATATATGATAGAGGGAGGCGGACTCGTCTACTTCCTCGGGAACGTTGATCGTCTGTGACAACCAGTCAATAGAGGAGTTCGTAAGTCGTAACCAAGGCGTCCCGAGAATCATGTTCTTGGACCCGCAGTGCATAACATGAAATTGTACATGTTGGGCGATTCCATCGATGTTTGTGAATAGGGAAGCAGTGTAACGGATGGCTCCCTTTGCATTCGGGGTTTGGTCTACATTGTTGACAGGGATGGGTGTCAGGAGTTTATCAAGAGGGAGTCGGTGTTTTCAAGCAAAATCCCAGTCAAGGCAGTCGATGTCTGCCCCGCTGTCGATGAAGGTGTGGGTGTCGATGGTTTTCATGGTGTGCAAAGGATCGATGAGTTGCAAAGGAATACGCATCGATTTCTTGGACGTGGATACAAGTACAGGCACACACGTAATAGGAGGAACTACTGACGTCGAGGTAGCATTCTGTTTCAAAAATCCTGGGAGGTAAAGGTGATGCGAGAGACCTTTGGTTCTTCATTGTCGTCTTCATCATTTATCTCTTGTAGTCGAGGGACTTCTTCTTCGTCCTTGACTTCTACTTCTATGACCTTCCAAACGACCTTCTTCGGCCTCGGGGTGTTTGAAGTAAACATCGGGCATGTGGTAGCCTGGTGTCCTTTCTGGCGGCAGCAGAAGCATCTACCTTCTTTGCAGCATTGCTCACATTTGGCGGGGGTGAGTCATTGGAGGCAGACAGTGTCAACATCCATGGTGTTGGGGTCCTTGGTGGGAGCAGGGGCAGTGTACTGATGGTATGTGTGGCAAGTGGGGATCTTGTGGCGAGCAGTGATTTCGCGAGTGTGCTCCATGTGGGTTTGGAAGGTAACAGCCTTCTTTAACCAAGCGTCTACGGTGGTGGAGACCGTCTCCATGGCTAGGATACAGCGCATGAGGGCATCAGAGATGGCGGTGGAGTAGTATCCGATAAGGACATTGTCATCGGTTATGCCTGTGATGGCACAATGGTTTTGGAACTGAGCATTGTACTCGGTTAGCAAGGAGGAGTATCCGCCGTTTTTGGTGGCAGTCATGCGGGTGGCGGTGAGCCAGGCAATTGCATTGCCCATGGTGTCATAGTGTTTGAACACCAAGATGAAGGCGTCTCGGAAGTCGGACCATGAGCCCATCGAGATCAAGCCATTGGCTGCAATTTTCAAAGATCGGAAGGTGTTGGCCCATGTGAGCGTGGGGCCTCTGGTCATATATGAGAGTGCGAAGGCGATGCGCTTTGGGTTGGTGGTATATACCTCAGTGTTGACATTGAGGTAAAAGGTAATGGAGTCGAACCATTGCTTGGCTGTTTTGTAGTCGCCGTTATATTTTTCTGGGGTGCCAATGCAAAGTTTGAGTGGTTTGGTGGTCATAGTGGGGGACGGCGGGCGGGGAACTGGGGGAAAGATGTGGCCGGTTTGGCATCTGGGTGTTGGGGACAGGGGAGTCCATGGGTGAGGTATCTGTATGGAAGCAGAGAAGCTGTGGGCAAGGTCGTGGGTAACGAGTTTTTCATCTGAGTCTAATAAAGGCTCATTGGGGTCTTCATTCCAATATGCTTGGTTGGGATCATCAGGGGTGTCAGAGGAGTCAGAATGCGAGGTATGCGGTGGTTCTTGAGGGTTTCAATGCAGATCAGTGGTTCGAGTGTTTCGGTGGGAAGCTATGGTGGGCAGCGTACATGATAGTACCCAAACAAGGAGGTAGCTTAGTTCTTTTGTTACGTGTGACCTTGGGTAAAGTCGCACGTAGACCTACTAATGCCTAGTAGGGTCAAGGGTTCGGTCATTTGTGTATACGATGACGTAGGGACCAGCTGTGGGGATGCTGGATCAAGGGTACTGCCAAGGGTTATGATGGGTCGAAGGGGTAACTGTTGCGACTACAATCGTTGTAGGCAATCACCAACTATCTAGATGTCGAGTGGATTCTTAAAGGTGCTTTGTAGGCAGTTGAACAGGAGAACTAGACTGGAGACTGAGCTCTGTCCAGTCTCTCTTTATATACTATTCAATGTGTAGATACATGTTGTGTACCGATCTAGATATGTATCTACATAAGTCCATCCCCTAGGCCCAACATGATCGACATGAGGAGTCAGCCTGTAATGGAGATTAATATATACATGAGGTTGCCAGCCGTTGATCTGCTGTGGGTGAGTAGAATGGAAGATGTCAACGGTAATTAAACATAAGAGATCACATCACAGTGATGGGGTGACTGATGTGAGGTCTGTGATGATCACGATGTATTAAATATGTCTGGTGATCTGTGAGGCGAAAGGTGAAGGGTGAAAGTGTTACGATTCACTCGCAGGACGAACACTTTCTCTTTTCTTTCGTTATCGGACTAATACTTTTCCATTTCTCACGCTTAACCTTATTCCTTCCATGTCGTTCTACGACATTCTATACATCTCGTAAGCATGCTTTTCCTCCACTGCACAGGTACTCCTTCTCTTCTGCTCTTCTCATGCTGCATGCGCCGGCCCTGAACATTTCTTTCTCACACATGGTTTTGCTATTGGTTTTCTATTTCCAATGCCGTTTCCCATGCCGGCCCTTAATCATTGTGACACGTAACTGTCACACTTTTCACTTCACTATATAAACCCTTCAACAGGGCCCCTTGCTTCTTCTCCTTAGCTTAGTTCTACCTACGGCTTGTCGCCTAGTTAGTACAAGCAATCTATCGCCCTTACTCCTTGAGTCTTTGCACTACCATTAAGTGTGTGCTTCACACTATGGCCCGCCTGCCTTTGTGTGTCTCTACCCTTGAACCTTCGACCCATTCATCAAGATAAACAACAGTTATCCTCTGACCTGTCAAAACCCTAGACAGTACCTTGAACCAGCACCCCTGTAGCTGGTCCTACATTGTCGTCAACACGAACGACTGAAACCCCTGACCCTGCTAGGCACTAGTAGGTCTACGCGCGACCACAGCCACGGCCACGCGTAACAAAAGAACTAAGCTACCTCCTCGTTCAGGTACTATCACGTACGCCGCCCACCATAGCTTCTCATAGAAACACTCGAACCACTGATCTGTGTTGGAATCCTCGAGAACCTCCGCGACCTTCGAACTCTGACTCCTCTGACACCCCCGACGATCCCAACCAAACATATTGGGACGAAGACCCCAACGAGCCTTTATTAGACTCTGACGAAGAACGCGCTACTCGTGACCTTGCCCACAGTTTCTCTGCTTCAATGCAAATACCACACCCTCAGACACCCCCATCCCCGACACCTAGACGCCAAACCAGCCACATCTTCCCTCCGATCCCTCGTCCCCCATTGCCCACTATGACTACAAAACCCCTTGAACTTCGCATCGGAACTCCAGACAAGTACGATGGCAACTACAAGACAGCCAAGCAATGGTTTGACTCTGTCGCTTTTTACCTCAACGTCAACGCCGAGGTATACACCACTGACCTGAATCGCATCACTTTTGCACTTTCGTATATGACTCGAGGCCCTGCACTCACATGGGCAAACACCTTTAGATCATCAAAAATCACAGCTGATGGCTCGATCTCAATGGGCTCTTGGTCCGATTTCCATGACGCCTTCATCTTGGCGTTCAAGCACTACGATACCACCGGCAACGCAATTGCCTGGCTCACCACCACTCACATAACCACCACCAAAAACAGCGGATACTCCCCCTCACTCACTGAGTACAATGCTCAGTTTCAGAATCACTGTGCCATTGCAGGCATTACTGACGACAATGTCCTCATCGGCTATTACTTGGCCGCTATCCCCGATGTCCTCATGCACCGTATCCTAGCCATGGAAATGGTCCCCACCACTGTAGAAGCATGGTTGAAGAAGGCTGTCACCTTCCAAACCCACATGGAGCGTGCTCGAGAAATCGCCGCCCACCACAGAACCCCCTCTCGCCAAACGTATCACCAATACACCGCCCCTACCCAAACCAAAGACCCCAATGCCATGGATGTTGATGCCATCCACCTCCAACAACTTACCCCCGTCGAGCGAGAACAATGTCGCAAAGAAGGCAGATGCTTTCGCTGTCGCCAAAAAGGACACCAGGCTACCAACTGCCCCACGTTTACTTCAAACACCCCGAGGCCGAAGAAAGTCATCCGGAAGGTTATAGAAGTGGAAGTTGAGGACGAAGAAGAAGTCCCTCGACTACAAGAAATAGACGATGAAGATGACAATGAAGAACCAAAGGTCTCTCGCGTTGCCTTTACCTCCTAGGATTTTTAAAACGGAATGCTGCCTCGACGTCAGAAGTTCCTCCCATTATGTGTGCGCCTGTACTTGTATCTACATCTAAGAAATCAATGTATATCCCTCTCCAACTCATTGATCCTTCGCACACCATGAAAACCATCGACACCCGTGCTCTCATCGATAGCAGAGCAGATATCAATTGCCTTGATTGGAACTTCGCCCGAAAACACAAGCTCCCTCTTGACAAACTCCTGATACCCATCCCAGTTAATAATGTCGACCAAACCCCCAACGCTAAAGGGGCTATCTGCTACACCACCTCTCTCTTCACCAACATCGACGGAATCGCTCAGCACATACGTTTTCATATCATGCACTGCAGGTCCGAGAACGTGATTCTCGGAACGCCCTGGTTATGACTCACAAACCCCTCCATCGACTGGTCGTCGCAGACGATCAACATCCCAGAAGCAATAGACGAGTCCGCCTCCCTCTATCATATCCATGTCGCCGACCTTAAGCGACACAATGACGCTCAACCCTGAGCA
>JBBPTX010000391.1:0-28146 GCA_038094595.1 Pulveroboletus aff. annulatus
TTCTTGTCGGTGTGTTTGGAAGGCTGAAGGGCCTGGAAGGTGATGCGAACGACAAGCGGATTGCGTCGATTGGGTTTGTTGTGTTCGACACGGTCACCGGGAAGGTGAACATCAAGGGTAAGGAAGCGCTCCCACAATGGTGAGACAAATGTTGAAATCTATTCTATCAGGTCCATGGCAAGGTAGCACTGAATACCTGAGTAGCCCTTGGGCGACGTTCGGGCCAATTCTCGCTTTCCAAGGCACCACAAAGGATGGAAGTAAGCAGTACTCACCTGTTTTTGTTCGCCCTTTCGGTTAATCATAATGACACACAGTTGGTCTCACCACCCTTGGCTTCGTGAAGCAGGTTGATGGCTTTCCGAATGACGTTCAGATCGTCGGAGGCAAGAACTACAATGCCAAGGCGAACTTCCTTTACCTGTAGCTGCAGTCCGCTGTTTTCCGAACCGCGCTGCGATTCAGGTCTCGTGTATAGTCATTAATCAGTTGTATGGATCGGCTGAATGTATGGATCAACTTTCATACAATGTAAGACCGCGTCAGTTCACGTTCACCTAGTTCCAGCGGGATCATAGCGAGACCGGTAGATCATCAGTAGGACATTTCTCAGAGGTTTCGACCAACTCTCAAGACAAGTCTACAACAAAGGTACACCTACAACGAGGGTACATCTTACATGCACCTGCATGACCAGCTAAAGTCGCCAAACCACCATTACAATTTCGACTTGATAGCATGTCCCGCGTGATCCAAATTCGCCAAAAGGGTCCTCGTACTTTCCACGGACGATGTCGGATATGTCGCCCTTCCATCGTCTACATCCACATCCACATCATCAACACATCCCATACCATGCACGACACAAACATACCAAAGTTGGTAAACACGTCCCATTTTGAGAGGACGTCTTCAGGAGTGAGGGGCGCATTGGTTGGGAATCCATATCCGCCTGCTCGTTGCCACCGCGTCTCGGCTACCCAGCCACCAACAATTTCAAACAGTTTCCCCGTCGTCTCGGTGTTGTCTTGGCTTGTGAGGTAACCAACGATAGGAGAGATGTGGTCAGGCTAGGAAATATTGGTTACTAACGGACTCCAGGAAGGCGCCAAATTATGTACCTTGAATGCTTCCACCATCTCTTTCGGCCTGGGTCTCTCGTGAGTACGTAGCTATGAAAAGGTGTGCAACCAACCACACTGTCATCGTCATTGCAGTTCCTGCGCTTGGCGCGATTACATTGCAAAGAATATTGTACTTCTTGCCCTCAAATGCGAGTGTTTTTGTGAATCCCATGATAGCAGCTTTAGCGGTGCAATACTGTAGAAATGAGATGGCAGTCAAATAAAATGCAAGAATGACTCACATTAGACTGCCCAAAGTTGCCGTCTGGAAGGATAACTAATCTCAGAAAGAAAAGATATAGGCACATATCAGCTCACAGATACCGACCGGCGAACACGTCGTCACGATTCGGCCATACTTTTGTTTCGAGAATATCGGCCAAACCGCTTTTGCGCACTAGTATGGTTATCGGCGACAATTGCAACATTCGACATCCCGCAGAGAACTGACCTTGAAGGTACCACGGAGATGGACGGCCATCACAAGATCCCACTCCTGCTCCGAAATAGCAGCAAAGGAACGGTCGCGTAATATACCCGCATTTGCCACAAGTATGTGCACGCCGCCAAACGCGTCCAAAGCAGCCTTGACGATGCGATCCCCGTCTTCTGCAGAACAAATGACAGGTATCGCCTTGCCGCCAACTACGAGCCACCCATCCAAGTATAAGAATTTCAAGCGTCTCACGCAGACAGGGTTTACTCACCTCGTCGGACTTCCTCGCATACGGCATTAGCTCCCTTTTCACTGACGTCGTTTACCACGACATTTGCTCCAAGTCGACCATACAAGAGAGCATGGGCGCGACCAAGACCCGCACCAGCTCCGGTGATAACGGCAGTTTGGCCATCAAACCGAACTGGTGGTGTCAACTGAGGATTTGGCGGCAGTGTGGCGGCAACTTCAAGCTGATAAAAAACGGTAAAGAAAAGATCACGCCATGTTGCGACGGATGACGAACCCCGCTCTCCATATCCGAAATAGATTCGGCGCTGTATAACCTTGTTAGAACGAGAATATGTTGAGTCTATCACCCACACTCACTATCTTGGATTCGAAAAGTCGATGATTTCAGGCCATTTGGATTTAACCTGAAAGCGCCTAAGATGATTCTGACGTGGCATAAAAGAGAATTTCGCCTTACAGCGGAAGGCGTAAATGTTTCATCCGTCTTGAAGATAGCTCCCTTGCTCCTCTCCCACCGGTTCTCTGCTACAAAACCCCCTCCAACTTCAAACACACGTCCCGATGCGTTCGGAGCACTAGGGTGAGACACAGCGACAACGAACGGTGCGACAAAATCAGGCTATCCAGTAACATTTACATTCAGATGTATCGCACAAGATCCACAGAACTCCTTACATTCAGCTTTGCGAGAACCTCTGGCGGCATGATGGTTTCTGTCATTTTGGAAGCAGC
Organism: Pulveroboletus aff. annulatus; assembly: GCA_038094595.1. Taxonomy (NCBI): domain Eukaryota; kingdom Fungi; phylum Basidiomycota; class Agaricomycetes; order Boletales; family Boletaceae; genus Pulveroboletus; species Pulveroboletus aff. annulatus. The sequence goes on from JBBPTX010000391.1 coordinate 2,545, forward strand.
AGCCTACCAAGAAAGGAAATTAACACCCTTGCCACAAGATGACGAAGTGAAATCAGCCCACGGGTGCGATGGCGATGACATGGATGTTATACTTGGCACCTTCCGTCGCAAGTGCTTTCGTGAATCCAACCAAACCCATCTTTGCTGCACTGTAGTTCGCCTGACCGAAGTTTCCTGGACACATCGTCACACCCAGCCTATTCCAGAAGATCCTGGCAGAAACAAAACGTACCATAGAGGCCAGCGGCGCTCGCCGTATTGATGACCCGCCCAAATTTTTGGTTCCGGAAATGCGGCCAAGCAGCCTTGGTGCATGCGAACGCACCCTTGAGATGTACTGCAATAACCTGGTCAAACTCGGCCTCCGACATGTTCTTAAATCTAAGTTATTCGCCAAATGCAGATGGAAGTCAACCAGTCGAACGGCAACACAACCGTCCTGTGAAAACGTACCCCTTGTCCCGCAAGATACCCGCATTGTTCACCAGAACAGAAATTCCTCCAAATGCGTCGATGGCACTCTGTATCACAGCTGCCCCATCTGTGACCGAAGACGTGTTTGCGACAGCCGTTCCGCCCGCTACCAACCATACAACGAAGAACGCCGATCAGATACCGGAACCGATGACCAAGCGACGTCACGCCGAACCCACCTTGTTTGATCTTATTCACCACGTCTTGCGCAGCTTCGGCATTAAAGTCGTTCACGACGACGCTGGCACCGCGAGCAGCAAACAAGAGGGCATATCTACAAAAGAAGTCACGGAGCGGGCCTTGAGCGCAGGAAATGTAGTATCCATATAGACATACGTCTTTCCGATTCCACCACCGGCACCGGTGACGACGACAGTGTGGCCTTTGAACGACAGCGACATGCTACACGATGGGAAGAGTGCAAGTAGAGTTGTGCCGAACATGCACTCCCGAACCACTAAATATGGATACCAAAATCACGTGAAAACGGTTCAGAGTGCTCATGATTTTGCTCGGACCCGTGCCGACTCAGAACATGAGAAAAGTACGACGCGGCAAGGTTAGTAGTAACGCGGCATGTGTGTCAAGACTCTTGGCCGAGAGACGAACGTCCAAGATACAACCCAAGGTACTTTGCAAAAGTAGGAACAACACAGACACATACGATGAATTCCCAGAACCGCGGTTCCTTCTGGAGAATCGTGTCCTCCTCGCTTCGATTCAACCTCTTTTATTCGATTGCGAAGAGCAATGCTACATCTCGTACATATATTCTGACAAGCATATTTCTGTGCAAGGTCATATTCAAAGAACTTCTCGCAGATCTGCTGGGAATGCTCCAAAATGGATCAGATAGCCAGTAATCAAGGGAACGAAAGAATGACATGCAATCACTACCCAGTCGCCAAGGCAGTCGCTGCACCCATCGCAACCGCCGTGATGAGAGTTACATTTCAAGAAGTGTTGCATCTCGCCGTACGGAAAGCGACACCGACAGTCAGAGTTTCACTAGATGATGCGATCGTTTTTTCTTCCTGTACTCGTGAAAACAAGTCAGTATATTCCCTTGAAGCGTACTTACCTTGCGGTAACGCGAATCAAGACGACATAATGACAATCTAGGAAGAGCCGATCGGCAAGGGTTTGCATGAATGTTTGAATCATATAATTGCAGTTGCACCGATCTGAACCAACGGATCAGCGAATGCAAACGTGTTACGTACCCGCACATGCACACCACTGGCACTCTGGCACGGTCGAGAACACCACTGAAGCTGGACCTGGTGTCTCATGCTCTTTCCATGTCAGCGTCAACGCTGGTTTCCTGAATCCCTATCGTGATATGATGTTCGTCTGTATTAAAGTGCCGATGGGTTTGAATTCTACTTGTAAGTCCACAGCTTGTTCAGCGTCCATCCGTCTTGATATTTTTTCTCTTCAGGTGAAGTCCATCGTAAAGTGCATGCATCCCAAGTCAGCTCAGAAATGGGTACCCGTTTAAATGGCAAGGCATTTATCCTCGACATTTGCATCCAAATCGTCGGTAGGTGGTCACTGGACAGTTTGTGAGTTCTGCGGATTCCAGGCATCACAACGAACGTGCCAGTCGGACAGCGCAAGGAACTCTTCGTAGGACCACCACCGGAGAAATGTTAGGGTCCCAAAGTACGACTACAAGTGGTAAGACAAGGAACATTCGCTTGCGAGGTTCTCACAGGCAATGTTAATGAGGTTGGCATCTCGATCCAGGCGACTTTTCAGGAGATGTGTTTGCCTGTTGTACGTAAGGCTGGGGGCGGATCGAGAATGGACTTATTTTCAAGATTTCCAAGTCGATCGATAGCCTGACGATTATTCGCTGGCCAATATAGTCATTTGAAAAGTGATCATCGCAGACACAGATCACGATCATGAAACCCGCAAGTGCACTGCAGGTTCGCTCATGCGACGCTTTGTTGCGAGTGTGTTAGAAAAACAAGGCATGATCGAGTCAACTAGAGACCATTGTTTCTCTATGGGGTTGTGAGCCTTGCACATGGGAAATGATGTTTCTTGACACTTAATAAGGTGTGGTCAGTGACTTTTTTTGTTTGGGCGCAAGACGGAGTCACAATATATCAATCACGTGATGTTGATTGAGACGCGTCGCGCGGTCTAAAGTTGGAACCACAGCTGAACCTGCCCTGCTTTCCTTCTTCCTTCTACCAGAACCACCATTGAACGCGAACGATGGAAACCAAGTATGCATGTCTTTTTTCTGATATTTAGAACACTGATTATTTTTCAAGGCGTCGACAACTCCTTGAAGACCCAGATGTCTACCCAAAGTTCTACAAGCCAGGCCAGAAGCCATCCAGCGTTGTGGTGAACAGATCATTTACATTTAAGAACACGCATCTCAACGCAATTAGTCTACATCTTCTAGCTCTGGCTCCTCTGAGCCCCAGTCAATCCCATCTGTCGTGAAGAACACGTCTCGCCCAATTGTCATCTCTTCCGACGAAGAGGGCGATGCGTAAGTTTCCCACATTGTCGTTCTTCCTCGTTTTGACGTAACTAGCCCAGTACCAAAGTCTTTGCAACCCACTATTGGCACCGGAGCGGCTGTAAAGAGCCAAATACTTGCCACCCTCGATCGCGCCACACCCGCAGTGGCTCCGCGACGCACAGTTGTACCGGCCCCCATTGAGCTCCCCCCAAAATCTCGAGTCCTTAGCAATGCAAATGTCCCTACGTGGGAGACTTTTGATGCGCCCGAGGAGCGTGGCCTTTATGACCCCCGCATGTCTGCTGTCGAAGCGGAGAAGGCTTTACGTGCGCTGGTTGAGGACAGCGTGAACAGCAACGAAGAGACAGCGATCGACATGAGCGAAGCGATCGTTCCTGGATTCGCAGGCGGCATTGTACTATTGCCTCATCAGGTCATTGGGCGGAACTGGATGCGCGAGCGTGAGACTGGCAAGAAGAATGGTGGCATATTAGCTGACGACATGGGGTGAGTGGTCATGCTCAAGAGACACGAATGATTCTGACGAAATACAGTCTCGGAAAGACTATCCAGACCCTTACCCGTATTGTTGATGGCCGTGCCAAGAAAGCAGACAAATTGGATGGATGGGCTGCTAGTACTCTGTAAGACAAAGACCGCATATTTGACGCGTCATATGGTGCTCATCTACTTTTTTCCAGCGTCGTTTGTCCAGTTTCTCTCGTCTCACAATGGGCTTCCGAGATTTCTCGAATGGCGGTCGGACTCCGCGTCATTGAACACCACGGCCAAAATCGTACAACGGACCCTTCGGACTTGAAACAAGCGCACGTCGTTGTAACGTCTTACTCGATTGTGGCATCTGAATATGCGGCGTTTGCCCCGGAAGCTAAGAGCGAGAAAAAATCCAAGACGCCAAAATCAAAGGCTATGGTGGCAGCCTCAGGCTCGGATTCGGATTCCTCTGAAAGTTTCTCCAAGAAATTTGCCACAAAGAAAAGAGTGGGAAGGTCGAAGGATGCATTGTTTCAAGTGAAATGGTTCCGCATCGTACTCGGTGTGTGCCAATGTTGATGTTAAGTGCTGCCCGCTAAAGAACTATTTTCGAGCAGATGAGGCTCATAACATCAAGAACCGAAACACAAAGAGTGCCACCGCGTGCTGTGCGTTGGAAAGTAAATTCAGATGGTGTCTCACTGGAACCCCAATGTCGGTATTTTACTTCACTTGATTTATTAATTCCACTCACTTGCGGTCGGTAGGCAAAACAATGTTGAGGAGCTTTACTCTTTGATCAAGTTCTTGCGCCTCCGACCTCTTAATGAGTGGGAAACCTTCAACGAGCAGATTGCAAAACCCGTGAAAGCCGGACGACCCACCCGCGCACTTAAACGTTTGCATGTAAGCTCGCATTTCTTCCCTCTTGGTTCATCTCTTGACCGAATGTTCTGATATATAGGTCGTCTTGAAAGCAGTTATGCTTCGACGCACCAAAAATCAAATTCTGAATGGAAAACCAATCCTTGAATTGCCCGAACGTATCCTCGAGCTGGTCGAATGTAACTTCAGCCCCCCCGAAAAGGAGTTCTATCGCTTGCTTGAAACAAAAATGAACTCAGAAGTTAACAAACTTGTTCAATCCGAGCAAGTCAACTATACACATGTATTGGTTTTGTTGCTGAGGCTCCGTCAAGGTGAGTATGCGATCAAAGCAAAGACAAACAATTAAATTGGGTTTGAACACCAGCTTGTAACCATCCTTCACTTGTTTCCAAAGATTTTCGCATTGACAAAGACGCCGCGGAACCCAAGGCTACTAAAGAGGACGAAGATGATGCGGAAGACCTTGCAGCTATGTTCGGGCAGCTCGGTATGTCCAATTCAAAGAAGTGTCAGCTTTGCCAGACAGCGTTCGTAGCTCCGTTTTGACTTGCCGACTATCTCCTCATTCTGTTTGCCATAGCCTGTCAGCGGGAGAGGATTCGATGTACTGCAAGGAATGCAGATCCCTTGCCAAATCTACGGATCCCGCGTCGAAATCGAACCTACCTTCCGAGTCTGCGAAGATCGAAAAAATCATAGGAATCTTGCAGATGATCGACGAGCGTTCTGATGGTGTGGAAAAATCAATTATTTTTTCGCAGTTTACGACCATGCTGGATTTGATCGAACCATTTTTGGATGTTCATGGTATCAAGCATGTTCGATGTTCGTCCCTGCACGCCACTTGACCGTGACTAACACTGACAGAGTTACGCCACCAGATGACGGTTCTATGCTCAAGGACAAACGTGAGGCTAGCCTGGAAAAGATTCGGAACAGCAAGACCACACGTTGCATACTGATCTCATTTAAAGCGGGCAGTACCGGTGAGCGTTATGACCTTTTGTGCTTCCCTTCAGTTTGGTGCTTTCATCCCATCATGCGCCGATGGGGTAATCGTGTCGTATGCTCCCCCATTCGGTTTGGCTGCGGATACAATGAAACTCGACCTGTGTTCCCGCGAAGTCGCGCCGGCGTTTTTGCGGGAACCTTGATCCCCTTTGTTCTTATCTGCAATGTTTGCTCTTGAAATTTCTACTCCATCTGGTATCCAGCATGGCACTGATTGAGTTATCATCTACTACTGCTTGTGCTGAATCATTGTATTATGTGATGCGTATTGATACTTTGCATCGCTTTTTCGGTTGTTTGGTTGGCGGCGGACTGGATATGGCTTGATTTATACTCAGGCCTTAACTTGACTGCGTGCAACAACGTGATCCTTGTTGATATGTGGTGGAACCCTGCGCTTGAGGTCGGTCCTCCGCAGTCGCTTTTTTGTTATCTTTGCTGATAGGGATTTTTGCTCTTACGTTCTTCTGCGGCGGCCAATTACTATTTCCCTCTTTTTCTTTTCCCTTGTGTCCTCACGCTTCTGTACGCACGCCCGGGCGTAACAACATTACATTGGAACAACTAGGATCAAGCGTATGACCGTGCGCATCGATTTGGACAAACGCGGAACGTTAATATCTACAAACTCATGGTACCTGATACGGTGGAGACTCGGATCTTGCAGGTGAGCGTGCGATCCGCACCCTTTGCTCTGCACGGCTCTGGATTTGTCACGGACGCTAACTATCTCACTCCTATCCCGCTTTGGACTGCATTCATTGTCACATGTCATATTTTTCCCCGCTCCGTTTCCCTTCCTCAACACAGCTTCAGGACGCAAAACGAGAGCTCACCAAGGCGGCATTGAGTGGCGACAAGATCAAGAACATGAAACTCGGTCTGGACGATCTGTTGGCGTTATTCAGAGGAGGTGGACGGGACGATGACGACGACGATGACGACGACTAAGGCGGGGGACAGGAACGTTCAATCTTATCATCACAATTGGTTTACTGCTTTCTGAGAATATGGATATGGTGTACCCTGGCGTGGATTCTCTGAGCTGCGCTTGATCTCGATCAAACTTTGGCATGTCATCAAAAAACGTAAGGAGGCAATGCAGCATGGGAAGGTTTGAATGGTGGAGTATTTGCAATGTGTTCTTGGGTTAAACTTTGCATGGAAATGATTTTGAAGACCGAGCGGCAAGTACTGGTGGACCGACCGATGCCATGGGATGGATGAGTTCCCGGATTAGTATTATTTTAAAATTGGTGCGGTCTGAGGTGGGTCACTGATCAGCTGAAATTATTTGGGTGGCGTTGACTTGTCACGGACAGTCAATGTGTTGCTGGTCTGGTGACTGTCGGAAGGAACGGTGTCTCTCCGAGTCATTTGAATCTACACTGCTTGGGGCATGCCACCTATAATTTAATACAGTACATCATAAATTCATAATATATAAACTCAGGAATGCCTACATTCCTGGACGGAAACCAGTAACCTCAAGTCGTCGGACTCGGAGATATTGGTATTGATTCGGAGAGTAACTAGTAATGCAATTAAATCGTTTAGATCCCTCCCTGCTCGGATCGGATACTACATACCTACAGACCTAGGCTAGTGGCGCGTAATTTGCAACTGTTCATCGGACTCGGGGCCACCCATTTGAATCATCCGAAAGTCACGGCCGATCAAACTATGTAGTTGACCCGTTGATGTGTCATTCGATGTGATACTGCCAGTAGTGACAGCAACGATCGGAACGACGGAAATGAAGTGGACCTACGAGCGATGTTTGAATTTGTGAATAGTGGTATTTGTATATATACATGACTGGTAAATGTGGCGCTGCACAGATGTCAAGCCAGGAACGTGTGCGGTGTACGACGGTAATTGAACGTCTGGCTTTGTGGTGAGTGGCTTATGTGGCGTGATGCTGCTGCCTGGTTCATCGGCCGACTTGAATGGTGCGGGTGGATCAGCGAAAGAACATCGCTCGTGTCATAGCAAAATCAGAAAGTACGATATATATATAGATGCAGCGCCCAGCAGAAACGATGAGTAGCTAAAGGTGCACGTGTCCAAAAAAGGCTGGTTCAAAATATTGCCAAGAAACGCGATTCTAGAAAAAAATGGCGGCCCCTTTGACACTCTCAGCACCATTTGAATCCTGGGGCAAACCGACGAACCAAGTGAGGCGGTCAAAACGACCCTTGCACGCCCTGCCCAGCCCAGGCGTTAAACCCCAGCTGTTGTTGTTGGTTCGGAGGCGCTGCGGCCGAAAACAACCCCTGTCCCATCTGCACCGCCGAAAACGGATTCGTCCCCACACCTGTAGAAAGTGGTACCTGCTCCGGATGACCAGCCTGCGCAAACGGGTTTGATGCCGGTGTGAGCCCCGGCGCGGCGGGCGCAGGCACGAACGGCGTCGACGAAAAAGACAGCGCAGGGACAGGTGTAGACGTTTGCGATGGGACGTAGCCAATGGGCCGCTGCATTATGGCACCCGTCTGGGGTGGCATAACAGGCTGCAAAGAGGGCGTCGTAGATGTGGACATGGCCATCGACACGGGCATGGGTGATGACGAAAAGGGGTTCGAACTCGCGGGGAACACGCTGTCTACACTCGCGGACGCGAACGCCTGATTGAATGGGTTCGTCGAGCCGAGATGAAGTGCGGGACTTGATAGGGGCGCAGTGTGTGCAAAAGCAAACTGGGCACCTGGTGTCGATACTGGACTAGCAGCGAGGGGAGCAATCATGTGACCCTGACCGGGGGATAAATTCAAGAAAGGGTTTTGTGCGTGTCCGGGCGGCACCGGTTGTTGTAGAACGGCGACCTGCGGTTGATAAGGGAAAGATGTGACGGGGATCGCAAGACTATACTGGAGTGGAATCGAGGAAGACTGGGAAGGTCCCTGCAGTGAGATAAGGTCATCCCATACTTGGCCAGCAGGTTTCTGTATGGTGGGCTGTGCCATCGAAGATTGTCTTAGTGGAGGCACTGCAGAAAGTTTTTCAGAATTGGTCGGTGGTGGGAGAGGCTGGGAGGCAGATCGTGCAGGATGAGATACATTGGACGATAACGAAGGTATAGTGGCCGAATGGCGGAGCCCCGGGGGCAAATTTTCGGGAGTTTTAGGTGGGAGTGGAGGTCCCGGCGAGGTCCGTCGCTCAATTTGCAACGAATCTTTCAGTGAAGCTGGACGTAACCGAAGAGTTGTCGCCCGAGACTCAGCTGCTTGTTGAGAGGCAGAACCAGACTTCCTATCCACGAACCGCTTGTACTCGTATTTAGCTAGAAGATTCTGTTTAAGCAAACACAAGTCAGTGAAAGGCTTCAACCATACACCGTATAAACTTTTCTAGCTCAGAGTCGCGTTCCGAGTCTATCATGTTTGTTGGCGGTGGATGGCGAGCCTCGTTGGGGTTATACAATGCATTTGACTTGATGTTTCCCTTCTCCTTCATGACCTTGGATGGAATTAGTCGACCTTACCCAGGCCGACAAAAAGAGAAATACTGACTTCAACTTGCTCCTTGGACCATTCGTCTATGGTAATGCTCTTACTGCGAGGGTGTGAACTGCAAATCAGGAGCGCCAACATGATGACATACATTTTTGTGATATGCGTCCCAATTTTGCGATGTATGCTGGCGCAGCTCACGCTGTATGATCGTCAGTATGTGCGGTACTGCGAGGGGGAAATACGCACCAGATGAAGATGCCCAGGTTGTAAGAAGCCCATCTCGGAGCACGTGCTTTACAGTCTGCACAGATATCTGTTGGTGGGAGGGAAGAGCGGCGTTAGGCTAGTACTGTGTCCGGCGATTTGTCCCGTGCGAGAGCAATGGCCTACATACCGTTTCCTGGCTTCAGTACGAGCTCCAGAAGGGTTCGCTGGCTCCGTTGTGCCGTGATCTTGCTAACACCGGTCGACATGGTTTTCGCAAAGCCTCTAATCAGACTTGCTCAGTCACAGTACTTGTCGTATGGATTTTTGTCTTACATAATCAGTCAAGACTGAGATCACGGACTCGCTCGCAGAGCGCTAGTACTAATTGAACAACTTCGCAAAACTTACATCTTATCGGTCAACGTTCAAATTCGTCTACTACGCCGCACGGCCATTTACGTTGCTTTGCAAATTTGTTGGTAATCTTGGACGTATGTATTCATTGCAGGGTCATGGGACCTCACCGTCCATCGACCCGGGTGACGAGCGGCAACAACGTGTTCTCGACCAGTTCCATAGCTTTCCCTTCTCCTCGGACGAAGCGTTCCAAGTACGTATGCTTACTGTAATGCCCCATATTAAACGACCCACTGCTTCCTAGCAAGGCCTTTCTGGAATCCTAGCCCATGAATCCATGGCCCAGCTACCAGACGACGAGCTGTCTGAACTTGTTCTAAAGACAAAAGTCTTTTACTTCAATCGGTAAGCCAACTCTGACGGCCTCGTTGCCAGGCATCTCATGAAGTCGAGTTAGTGTTACCGGCCATAATATCAGCCTTGCAGAGGTTCGGTCGGACCATACCGCGGACTTGAATAGCATCCCTGCACCGAGTGGATATGAGCGAGATCACGCTTCGTGCGGCGCTGAGCACGAAGAAATACGCACGCTGACCTTCGCCGAGCTCAAAAATCTGATTGAGCAGGGAAAAACGGATGGCATCCCTAACACTAAAATTATCCCGAATATCATAAACGTAAGTCTATCTCGCGAATCATGCACTGATACGCTATTTCCCATCTCCTATATCTCTCCAGGACGGCGTTCCCAGTGTATCGACTGCAGCGTCGAGGAAGAAACCCTGGGAAGCCGCAAGTCAATCATAGTAAAGAGGGTAGACCGCTCCTTTTCTATGAAGCCCCGTGCGGGGAGTTAAGGCAACGTATCCGATCCTATCCGTTTGAACATACTATGGGTGAGGCTTTTGCTCGTATCCGAATCATGATAACGTCGAAGGGTGTGAAAAGTAGGTGGGAGGTTTTGTTTTGTCTGATAATTTGAGGCAGCTTCTAGACCGATTGCTTGAGATCGCAAGTGCGATGATGGTCTAGGTCTGTTCCACTCTTTTCGCGCATGTTCGCGAGCGAAGAGGTTTCGTTTTACGTATCAACAAATGAGACTCATCAATGGGAGTCCGCTCTGGACAACCGTGGGTTCGGTCTGTTACGCTCGAGCATCGGGAGGGCTAACCCTGGACTGAAAAGTCTATTAATGAGACTTGCTGCGTTTAATCAATTCCAGCTCGGTAAGTGATCAATCTTGGGATTCGAATGACGTTGGGCTGACTTGAAAAGACAATCTGCGCTTCCTCGACTCGGTCTAGCAGACACTCACACACGCTCACACCCGGGACACCCCATAATTACTAGGTTAAAAAAAAGTGTTCAAACTCCGAAATTCCCGTCGCAGAGAGAATGCATTCGCTATCCTAGGCAACTATGATTACCGCCAGACGCCCAAAGATTACAGAACCGCTATTGCACAACATTTGAATGTCCCAGTATGCAGACCGTCTATCCAAACTGTGGTATCCAAAAGAGTCCAGAACATGCGCGCACTTTTTAAAACCGTTGACCTACTTCCCACCTAGCCGCTCGGACACCCACTGTGGTGTCACGTGTTTGTCAATAAGGTAACCCTCGACTTTTCGGAGCGCTGCAATTCCCTCCATGACCCAGTTGTGAGAGCTCCATGCCGAGTTCCCACGCACGATGGGGATGGATGTAAGGGTAGAGTGTAACTGGTGGAGCCTCTCCGAGTCGACTGACCCGACGGATACTTTGCCCATATAACCATTCTCCCCCTCCTTTAGTGTGACCGACTGTGGTGCATCCAAACTGTAGTCCGATGGTGAACCCACGATCTGGTACACGAGCGAGTGGCCAGACGATGAAGAGAAGACGACGACGATGGCCCATTTGGATTTCGAAGACGATTGCGCAAAGGAGGCGACGGCGAGATCATAGAAGGGCGGCATCGTGATACGATGATCAGACTAGGAGTAAGGTGACGGGTGGGTTATCGAGTATGCGATGGAGGACGCAGAGGAGTGTAATGGTGGAGGAGAGATGGGCTCTGAGAACTGGGCTGAACGGGAGACGGAGGAGCCCTTTTTCTAGTGTGCGGGAGAGGGATAATGATGACTGATAGGGAGCATCGAAGCTCATACCATGTGGCCATCCCCGAAAGAAAAATAGGATGGACATACCTTGGATGCCAAACCTGGTTTAATAATACCAGAAAAGTGTAAATTGGGTGATTTCCAGGGCACACAACATGTACCAGGTAAGCAGCTGCGACCTCAGCTCTGGAAGGAGTTTACCAAACCGGACCCTCTTTAATGAGGCGAGCGTGCTGGCAGTGCTGCCGACCCCCCTCCGTCCGGGCGTGGCGCGGGGATCTGATGCTACCCTGGTTCGAGAGAGGGTGGAAGATCATGAAATTGCACAGGGACACCGATCAATTTCAATTGGGATCGAGCACTGGCAGCCAGAACACGACGTGCACGGGATATACCCGACATGGTTGCTCGTGTGCAACATATCCATGTGTGGATGTGATTGCCCACCGGTCTACCGAAAAGACGTGTGAGACAAGCGGGAGATAGCCTATCACACAAGGGGGCTCCGAGCGTGGACGCCAATATTAATGAAGGCTGAGTCGCCACTCCAGGTCAGCAAATCAAGATTGTATTGGCGCAACGAATCCCGCGGCGGCTATTCTGGCGGGGGGCGGACCGTACCCAGTTCTGCAAATCTAATACGGTCTTGGATGCAATTCATCATATATCTGCTGCCGCTTGGCGCTTGGCTTTTGCGGTTTTTCAAACTGTGACGATGTCTCACTCGAAAAAGTAAAATTGCGCTATGACTGATTTCAGCTGGGCCGCAATGTGACTGCGAACTTTTTTTCTTCTTCGCAAGCGTCCCTTAGGCTAACGGTGATTAGGGTGTACATCGGAGCCTGGTAGGCGTACTGGTAGCGAAACGGCGACTCGGTATCATGATTTGTGCCATGATACCCGGGGGCGCAGGTTGGCGACAAGCGGGGCGATTACCCACGAAAATGGGGCTGCAAGGACACGTATTTCCTGCCCTGTAGTGGTCATGGACATCGTGATGGTATTGGCTCCGAGTCTATTCTGTAGTTCAAGTACATACTACTACTTAGTTGTTCCCCAAGGACTAGTCAGAAACTTTGTTAGTTTCGTCACCAATTCCCACGGCTGCTATTAGCTGTCCACGGTCAGCGTCAAGTGCACAGCGCTGAACATCGATATCAAGCCTAACTAGAAAATGGACTTATAACTCGCCATATCTCACACAATGTCCGACTCGGCTTCCCATCTCGCCAGGTACTCGTCTTTGGCTTACTCCGCACGCAGTTCAGCTCACAGTACCCCAGAGAGGCCAAAAGTTTACATCAGGGCTTGAAAGAGCTTCTCAAAACACATAATCCTTGGGAAAAAGAGGTCGAATTTAGTCGCAAGAAGTGAGCTGTCCTGCGCTGTCGAAAGAACGCCCTTTCATTCTCATCTGTCGTCTTAAAAGTCTGCGGCGACAATACCTTCGACTTCTCCTCGTCGAACCGTATGCAAAAGAGTCCAAGGATGCCGAGACGCACCTATGGATGCAGACTTCCTATCAGTTCATCTCCCACTACAAGCAGAGCCTCGCAACACTCGATCGAACTTTGCAATCTGCTCCTCGTCACCAGTCACGACAGGGCGGTCATGGTCCTGTTGAATATCGCAAGCTTATGCAGCGCTTCCGACAGTTTCTCTCAGACGAAGAAAAGTTTTGGATGCAATTCGTAGTCCGATACCAACGATCTTTTACCTTGCACCAAGCTCACCCCGTTTTGGTTGCCCTGAACATCTTGACTCCCTCCGATGATGCCAACTTGCCGAGCCTTGCTGATTCAGGTGGTAGAAACGGCGCTTCCCATCAGAATAACGGCCGAAATCAACATTTTTTCCCACCGGAGGAAAGCACACCGGCACCGGACCCTGCAGAACATGGGAGCAGACTCGCGATCTTGAGCAAGGCTATCGTCTGTCTCGGAGATATCGCTAGATACCGTGAACTTTATAACGAGTCCGGCGGGCGTCCCAAGGCCGGTCACGAGGATGGTACAGTCCCGGCAAAACGAGGTGGTCGCGGAAGTAGGGGCGGCATTCCCGGCTTCGACTCAATCCCGCGGGCAAGAAATTATGACAGGGCCATCCAGTGTTACGAACAAGCCCGTCTTCTTGTCCCATACGAGGGCAATTCATCCCATCAGCTTGCTATCCTCGCATTTTACCAAAGTGACATGTTCAACTCCCTGTTCCATTATTACAGGGCCCTCTGCGTTCGCCAGCCATACGATACCGCATCAGAAAACGTCAAGAAGATTCTAAACAAAGCGCTTGACCAACAATCCAAAAAGATAAAGGACTCCCATACATCACCTCCGGAATCCGAAGATGTTCCACCGCGGTTGAGAGTGGAGCACCTCAAAGAAAATGTGGTTCTATTGCACGCGTTATGGCGATTAGGTTCAGATAAGTTAGTATACTCTAGGTCTTGCATTTGTTCATATTGACCTGTAATGGTTCGCAGAATCAGAATGAATCCGGTTGTTCACGCGGATAATGTCACGAAGGACTTCCGGGGGCTAGTATCAGAGCGGATTCTGCCGATAGAATTGGTGTCCAAAGTTGTCGTTCTCTCACAGGGAGCACTCTGGAAGCACCGCATGATCCGCGATACCCCACCGCCTTCAAATAGGAAATCGAATGGACTTCCTGATTCGTCAGTCATTGAATCGCAGATTTTGACCCATATCATCGCGACCCATCAAGCCCTTTTGGAGATAGGCGCTGCCGAACTAGCTGTTCCTCCTGAGGATGCCGCAGAGAACGATCTTGCCCAGCGCATCACAGCGCCATTTCGACGCACTTTACCTGCTCTGCGCATCGCGAGCAAGTGGCTGGTAGCCAATATCAAATACGTTTTGCACGCTGCGCAGTCTCCCGACGGTGAACAGCCTTCCACCGGGAAAGGTACCCGTGGAGCCTTGATTGAAGGATTGTCGCTATTTTGGGCTAAATTTGCCCAATTTTACAGCGCACTTGGAGGCACATTTCCGTCGGAGGGGTTACCCCCCCTTACGACTCCTTTGGATGAAGATATTGATTTAAAGGGGTTCCTTCCATTACGCAATCTTCTCGTTGACGGTGGTGTATTGACGGATGCAGTTCCTGGAAGCGAAGCAGGTGGACAACAGAATGGAGCGTCACACGTTCGAGAAAAGGTCCATCCGAACGAGGAACAGTTAATGAGGATTTGGGACTTACTCAAAGATGCTAAATTGCTTGCTGGTCTAGAGGTGGGAACTTAATTGTGTGGGATCGGTTCCCGAGCTTACACTTCTTATCAATAGACATGCCCCATCCATCTAAATAACAATATTTTCTCTTTCGACAATGGCGTCTCCATAATTTCATCCACAACCATTCTCGAGTCGGACCCTCATGTCAACCACTATGTTCCTCAGGACGTTCCACGCGGGGCGAATGAGTTTGACGATGATGCGATGACAGATACGGCCCGGACAGATGACGACCCGGTTCGCGACGCTTTCCGAGAGGTGCTGGATGATCACGGGTCTATAGATGATGAAGATGACGGGGAGGTTATCCTTTACAACCCCAGGTCTGTATTCTCACCACGGAGATCCGTCTCAAATTGACCACACGGATCAGACCACTCGGTTCTCCTCCGGCTCCCATGTCCGTTACCCTTCCCACTACTCCAATTGTACGGGGTACCATGAAAATGGACGATTCTTCCATTGTAACCAAGGCGCCTCATTCTACTATCCCGGGACGTCCAGTACACAAACCACCGGGAATTGTTCCAGGGACCACTGCACAGGATCTTTTAAATAACGTCATGGGAACGAAACGCGGTACTGCTGACGTTTCTCGCGATCGCCCACCCCGTCCCGCAACATCAAGTTCAATCCCCCAGTTTCCTTTCGGGCTTGGGCCGAATGCGCCACCCTCGATCTGGTCGACCTCACTGGACCAGGGTTCCCCCCCCTTTAACTCGCCGTTGGGTCTGCGAAGCGACGCCAATGTGGGTCAAACCCTTTCTTCGCCACACTTACAGCATTCGTGGTCGCCGCAATTCGAGTCTACTCAAGCAAGACGACAGGGCCAAGCCTCATCGCACTTTTCGTCGTCGCAATCGCATTCTGCCGCCAGTCCAGGACACTGTCAGTCAGCGTCGCTGACGTTGGCAGCGCCACAGCCCATGGCCCAGATCGCAGAACATCGGCAATCGCAATGGCAAACAACGTACGATGTCTCGTTTGTGGATCCCACAGTCGTGTCTGCTACGGCTCCCCGTCAACCGATGGTACATCACTTGGGCCATGCCGCACCTTTTCAGCAGGGTTTCACGAACGGCCATACGCAGCAATATGTCCGACCGGGTCCACACCAAAAGAGTCCGTCTACGTCTCGCATATGGGGCATCCATAGTTGATCGTCTCCGGCTCTGAGACGTCAGTTGCACGCAAGTCCTGCCGATGATGAACTCTGCGGTAAAAACGACGGCTTAATTAACCCAATTGCCGGTTTTCCGTTTTTGGCTCAAAGTTGGAGGACCGCATCACGTGAGCGGTTTTGGATCGCGATGGGCTGGATCAAGTTAAATGCTGCATGTTGACCAACGAGCTAGAAGGCGGGTCGACTAGGTGTGCACTTGATCAGGTGGCCTCTTTACGCCCACCCGCTGCGTCGGAAAGCGGCGACTATCTCGTCTGGAACGTTCTTTCTTTTTGTACTCTTCCTTTGTTTTCGTTTTCGTTCACGAGGTTTTTACCGCCTTGGGATTTATTATGTGTATGCTGTTCTCGTATGAAGGCTAGCTATCCCTCAGAGCTCCATAAAAAGAAAAAAAAGGTATGTTCGTTCGTATTATGTCTGTTCTCTTCCCTCCTTTCATCTTTCACTCTGTTTCTGTTTGGACATCCGCGTCGAAACACATGGATCTTCACCATTTCGATACGGTGCTTTCTGTACATACATGACCGTTTGTTCGGCCCATGTCGTTTTTTTTCTATTAATATACAATTCGACCCCGCCTCACCCTGAATGACGTATTTTCATCTCCAACATTCTGTCTAATAGTATGCTTTCAAGCCCATTTTGATGATAAGAAAGCCTATTGATAGGTTTAAATTTGAACTGTCCATTCTATAAGGTCATATGTAACTCCAGCGTCTACATGAGCATTTGAGCTGCTCGTTTCGTTATTCAATTGTGAGGATGATGATCCGCAATCGGACTCTGGCCATAGACATACTTGGATTAGCGTCGTACTAGTTAGTCTTCGATATCCACTATCGCCACAGAAGTAACAAACGCCGAGGTACTTGCGCCCGATTTGAATTACTATGTCCATAAATACGGTACGAGAACTTGTCGTATATGAGTGTGTCAGACTTGGCGTTCGTGGTCTCGGCCTTTTTAATTCGAGATTCGGTGTGGTAGTACCTGATTGGAGGCTAGTAAATACTTGGATTAGTAGCGTCATGGTCTTTGACGAGTGATCATGAGGTCGGCAGTTGGTTGTCACCGAGGTTAAGGCGAGGTGTCTGCGTTCTATGAGTAAAGAACAAACACAGTACGAGAGATTCTCGTATATGTAGTATGTAAGTCTTCAAGTTGAAGAGTCCTTGATCCAATTCAGTATTTGAGTTCCCCGTCATCCATTGAGTTCGAGTGATATGGGAATACCTAAACTAGCGCCGCAGCCTAAGTTCATGTCTATACCGTTCTTTAGTATCGCTCAAGTACCTGCGTTCGATGGATAGAGAAGACAACATACTATCATGATGTTTGTGATTCGAGCATTAGATTCGACCATCGTGATCGAGTTCAATACTGATCACGATATTAATATACAATATTGACGGGTCGAAGTTATTAAGCTCTTCGTTGTCGATAGCGCTGTCATGATTCACAGCTAGTCAATAGTTGGACTGGCCTGTCACGGTCACCGCTATCTGTTGTGAATAAGTACATAGTGATCAGTAAGGCTCGGTGACCAAACATAAGAACGACCTTTTGTGTATGTGTCTTCGTGGGCACTTCGACTGATCAATTTGTATCTGATATAGATAAGTAAGTGAGCTTGGTCAGAAACGGATCAGGAGTTCGTCATAAGCTCGTCATTCAACTTGCCAAGAACTTCATCGTTCGGTTTGATCTGTAACATCGCGCCCGACAAGTACTGCAGTATAATGAATATTTGAGTGCACGGGGTTGTCACTGCAATGACACGACTCATCCAATGCGGTACACAGATGGCCGTCGCACACGAATTGTAATAGAAGTGTTACAGCGCGCCAGAGACGCAGTTCGGATGAGTGCGATCGCGAGCGATTATGTAGTGAACCTGTGTCTGCTTTGTAAACGGAGTCAGTAGATGCTTATGTCTAGATGATGTAGACGTGGGGACGCAATGAACAGCAAAGGAAACCATGATTAGGCGGGCCATTCCGAAGTTAGGACAGACCGCGTTCGAAGGACCCCACATAGGGACGAGGCCCCAGGTTCACCTTTCCGGTATCGATTTTAGCTAAATTGAACGGAGACAGGCAAGGCAAGGAGCTCTATTTTAGGCTAGGTACAAGTCGATTGGGTGGCGTCCCCACTTGACGCGATTGATGGCTGGTTCCAATTGGGACGTGTAGGGATGCGGGCTTATAGCTTCTCGCCTCGGCCAATGACGGTTACCTATGATTCCGTGTCAATAATGCTGTCGTTGATAACACCATCAAAGGACATAGAGACAATAACGCGTCTGACCTTGAATCCGATGCGCCGCAGCTTGTCGGCATCAAGCAGAATACGGCCATCAAAGACGAACGCTGGCTTCTTCATGTTGTGGTACACTTCTTCCCAGTCAATGTAAAGGAACTCCTTCCACTCAGTCGCGATAACGACAGCCTCTGTGCCCTTGCATGCTTCAAGCGCAGAGGTGGATATGTTCACACGTTTTTGCACTACAAATCGGAAGTGTCAAAGTGTGGTTGACGTAGCGCTCAAAGGTCGGGTACTCACAGGTGGGGAGTGGGACCGTGGGACATGCCTCTGAAAGGTCGTTCCAAATTTGTTGATGTTCGACTTGCGGATCGTAGATATTCACGTATGCGTTTTCTGCTTGGAAGTCGCGAATGAGAGAAATGGCAGCTGATTCGCGCGTGTCACCGGTATCCGCTTTGAATGCGAAACCAAGAACGGCAATATGCTATGGGAATGCATCAGTCCTAAGTCTTGATCTCACGATAGAAATAAAGCAGAGAACGTAACGGTACAAAATGATAGTAGAAGAAACTATTCCAATTTCGCAACTTACCTTGCCCGTAATGGTGCTGAATAGCGTGTTTACTACATTCTTTGAAAATCTCTGCTTCTGATAGTCGTTCATGATCACGACTTGATTCCAGTAGCTGGCAACCTCGGGAAGATGCAGACTTTCACTGAGGTACACAAGGTTCAGGATATCCTTTTGGAAGCACGAGCCTCCAAAGCCTACAGATGCACGCAGGAATTTTGGGCCAAGACGGGAGTCCTTGCCGACAGCATGTGCCACTTCATCGATATTGGCACCCGTAGCCTCGCAAATAGCCGAGAGAGCGTTAATGGAAGAAATGCGCTGAGCTAGCATCGCATTTGCCGCTAGCTTAGAAAGTTCAGAGGACCATACACCCACAGTAAGGATGCGTTCCCTCCTACACCAGAAATCATCAGTCGTATGTTCATCGCAACACAAGAGAAGGTTACTGACGGAACCCATTCAGCATAAACTTCAACAAGCGCATCAGATGCCGCCTTGCCCTCTGGTGTTTGGAGGGACCCGATAAGAACTCGGTCTGGGTCAAGAAGGTCACTAATGGCAGTTCCTTCCGCGAGAAACTCGGGGTTTGATAAGATGTCAAACCGGCAATTTGGGCGCGAATTAACCTCGAGGATTGTGCGCATCGACTCGGCGGTACGACACGGCACTGTCGACTTTTCGACCACAATCTTACTCGAGTTGGCAACTGCGGCGATGCGGCGAGTGGCAAGTTCGACATAACTATAAAGAGTAGACATCAGTTAGATGCAATGTGGGGCTGAGAAACGCGAGATTCTGACTTTAGATCTGCGGCGAAACCGGCTCCAACGCCGCTCTTTTTGGTGGGTGTATTGACACTGACAAAGATAAGATCGGCTTCTTGGATAGCCTTATCGATATCTGTAGAGAAGAAAAGGTTGCGACCGCGCGCTTCACGGACGACACCTTCAAGGCCTGGTTCGTAAATTGGCAGCTTGTAGTCTTTGCTGTTCCATGCGTCTATTCGGGTCTGGTTCAAATCTACAATGGTTACTTGAACATTGGGACATTTAAGAGCGATGACTGCGCAGGTGGGACCACCTGCGAAGAGCGTTATTTTGTATGGGAATTTTGCTGGTCGAATACAGACCAACGTAACCAGCGCCGACTAGGAATAGACGGTTCTCAGTAAGACCTCCGTCTGTTTGAATCAGCAGACGTACTGCAGCAGATTTTCTTGACCACGGGCATTGTCAAGTAACGGGTATAAAAGAGAAGACAGTGAGGGAGCGGGACTTTGAAGGTCGCGATTTTATGAGCTGGGCGTGCGGTTGAACATGCGTCCAATTCGGCTTCGATATCAACCCTATCATCGCCGAATCCCCGTTGGGCCAATGGGCAGTCTCGGCTCGGGCTTGTTACCAAATTTATAAGCCAGCCTGTTGACGCGTCGGCTGTCCTCATTCATTTCAACCAACACCATCACTAGAATATATTTCAGAACTCGAGCTCAAAATAGAGATGGACCTGACAGTGAGACTTGTAAAGTTTTCCCCGCGTTGAGAGAATTCTGACACTCAGGCTGTCAAGGGATGAATAGAAAAAACGCGTCTATCGATCTATATCAGCCCTTGATCCGATACGGCGATACCCTTTTCGAGGCTCTGCTGTGTCCATGCGCCCTCTTCCATTATCTGTGTGTAATAAGGCATGCCTGCCGTTAAAAATGTGCCTTGGCTTCATTCGGTGAAGCGGGTTGAGTTTTCCGTTGTCCAAGAAACAAAGACTGTCTGGTGCGTTGAACGACAATATTTGGGTTAATGATATTCTGTCACGCCTCTGGCCATCGATTTTCGTCGCATTTTCGCAGAATCATATTACGCTGACCCAACCCACTGAGTGAGCACAAACCACAGACGAGATAGTAAGTAATTTCCGACTAGAAGGGTAGTCCCTGAGAGGGTCAAGGGTGTGGTCACTGGCAGGTTTTCGTTATCAGTCTAGGCCAACGGTCTAGGTTACAACCGAAATCGACACAAGCAAGATGTATTAGGCAACCTCATGGCAATCACAACCCAGTATCCTAGACTCGCTGCCCGAATCCACGATGAGCTTGAAGACAAACTACATAGCTCACACGTAGGTCATCGCCAGCCCTCCGGGGGCTGCGGCCGGCTGGAATGGCATGATCTAAGATACTATGCTGAAGGAATGGTTTAATCTTCCTACCACAGGGGCTTGACTCGTGTATTCATGGTTCAGGACTATCCTAGCCGTCGTAGTCTTCACTAGCCATAAACTTGAAATCAGTTGAAAAAACATACGGAACAAATAGATATACACAACATCAACTATGCTGATTTCATCTACAAAGTTTTCCATTCTAAAGTGGAAGTTTAAAAACATGTGTACAAGCCTTGATTTCTAGAAGTATGATGCTAAATAACAGTGTGGTTCAAGTTTGAGCTGGAAATTTGACTGAAACTGCTGGTTCAGCATTCAACCTCTGCTCTGACAAGTGACATTGACCAAACAGAGCCTTGAAGAACAGTTGAAATTTATGCTTCTGATGCCATATCTCCTGTTTCCTTCCTCAAGGGGAAGTATATCATAAGTAGTGGTGAAAATGGGAAGGTTTGATGTTGGCAAGTTGTGGGTGGTCAGGAGATTGGGATGTCCATGACTGCAGGGAGTCCTACAGTGAGCAACAAAACTGAGTCAATGTTTGCTACATTTGACTTGTTCAGTGAATATTGAGTGAAACATTGATGCTAGACTCTCAAACCCAGATATGATTAGAAAGCCATCATTCAGGGCTTTCTGATGATATATACATGTCTTATGTAATTCTTACTGTATGCGGAATGTTACGCGTGGCTGTGGGTATGGTCGCGTGTAGACCTACTAACGCCTAGTAGGGTCGAGAGAATCTGTCGTTCGTGTCGACGACGACATGAGACCAGCCGTGGGGATGCTGGATCGAAGGTACCGTCGAGATATTGACTGGTCGAGAGGTAACCATTGTCTAGCTTGACAAACGGGTCGAAGGTTCAAGAGTTTTAGACACATGGAGGCGGTCGGGCCATAGTGTGAAGCGCTCACTTAATGGTAGAGCGAAGACGCGAGGAGTAAAGGCAATAGATTGCTAGTGCTAACTAGGCGACAAGCTGTAGGTAGAACTAAGCTAAGGAAAAGACGAAGAGACCCTGTTGAAGGGTTTATATAGCAAAGTAGAAGTGTGACAGTTACGTGTCACAATGGATAAGGGCTGGTGTGGGAAACAGCATTTAGAAATAGAAGGCAAATGGCAAAACCACGCATGAGAAAGAGACGTTAAGGGCTGGCGCATATGGCGTGAGAAGAGCAGAAAATAAAAGGGTACCTGTGCAGTGAGGGATAAGCACACTTACGAGATGTATAGAATGTCGTAGAACGACATGGAAGGAATGAGATTAAGCGTGAGAAGTAGAAAAGTGTTAGTCCGATATCGACAGAAAGGAAAAAGCGTTCGTCCTGCGAGTGAATCGTAACATCACCCCCTTAGTAATCCGAAGCTACGGCGAGGATTCCTTACAAGTCCCTGAAAGCGGGTCCTGGGGAGCCGGTGATGTTGGTGTAGCTGACATCGTCTAATTTGTCTCCGTCCTCATAGGGAGAGGGGGCGCAGGGTGAGGATGGTGCGGGATGATAGGATTGCTGAGAGGACGAGGAAGACTGACGAGAGGTACGGCAGGGAGTGGCTCAACGGACGATTTGTCCGTTGCGGAACGCAGCTTGGGGGCGGCGAGGCATGGTTGTAGATGTGGAGGTGTTACGATTCGCTCGCAGGACGAACGCTTTTTCGTCTCTTTCCCTATTGGACTAATACATTCCATTTCTCACGCTTAACTTCATTCTTTCCACGTCGTTCTACGACGTTCCACACATCTCGTAAGCGTATTCATCCTCCACTGCGCAGGTACTCCTTATCTTCCGCTCTTCTCACGCCGTATGCGCTGGCCCTTAACGTTTCTTCTCATGCGTAGTTTCGCTATTGGCTTCTGTTCTTCTAAGCACTGTTTCCTACGCTGGCCCTTAACCATTGTGACACGTAACCATCACACTTGTACTTCACTATATAAACCCTTCAACAGGGCCCTTCGTTCCTCTCTTCAGCTTAGTTCTACCTACAGCTTGTCGCCTAGTTAGTACTAGCAATCTATCGCATTTACTCCTTGAGTCTCCGTTCTACCATTAAGTGAACGCTTCACACTATGGCCCGCTCGCCTACGTGTGTCCTTACTCTAGAATCTTCGACCTGCTTGTCAAGCTAGACAAGTAGTTACCTTTGACCCGTCGTACTTCGCGACGGTACCTTCGACCCAGCATCCCTACGGCTGGTCCTACGTTGTCGTCGACATGAACGACAGAACCTTTGACCCTACTAGGTGTTAGTAGGTTTACGTGTGACCATACCCACAGCCACGCGTAACAAAAGAACTAAGCTCCTTCCTCGCTCGGGTACTATCACGTACACCGCCCACCATAGCTTCCCACCGAAACACTCGAACCACTGATCCGCGTTGGAACCCTCGAGAACCTCCGCACACCTCGCATTCCGACTCCTCTGATACCCCCGACGATCCCAACCAAGCATATTGGGACGAAGACCACGACAAGCCTTTATTAGACTCAGACGAAGAGCTCGCTACTCGAGACCTCTCTCATAGTTTTTCTGCTTCTGTGCAGATATCTCGTCCTCAGACCCCCCCATCCCCAACACCCAGACGCCAGACTGGCCACATCTTTCCTCCGATCCCTCGCCCTCCTTCGCCTACCATGACTACCAAACCTCTCGAACTCCGCATCGGAACCCCAGAGAAATATGACGGCGACTATAAAACGGCCAAACAGTAGTTCGACTCCATCGCTTTCTATCTAAACGTCAATGCAGACGTATACAACTCCGATCCCAAGCGTATCGCTTTTGCGCTTTCATATATGACCCGCGGACCTGCACTTACCTGGGCCAATACCTTTAGATCCTCCAAGATCGCAAATGATGGTTCGATCAACATGGGCTCCTGGTCGGACTTCCGAGACGCCTACGTCTTGGTGTTCAAACACTACGACACCACCGGCAACGCGATTGCCTGGCTCACCACCACACGCATGACCGCCACAAAGAATGGCAGGTATTCTCCCTCGCTCACTGAATACAATGCCGAATTCCAAAACCAATGTGCCATCGCCGGCATCACCGATGACAATGTCCTCATCGGATATTACTCCGCCGCCATTCCCGATGCCCTCATGCATCGCATCCTCGCCATGGAAACAGTCCCTACCACGATCACAAACTGGTTAAAGAAGGCCGTAACCTTCCAAACCCACATGGAACGAGCTCGGGAAATCGCTGCTCGCCATAGGACTCCCACCCGCCACACGTACCACCAATACTCCGCCCCCACTCCCGTCAAAGACCCCAACGCCATGGAGGTTGATGCCATTCGCCTTCCACGGCTCACCCCCGCCGAACGAGAGCAATGTCACAAGGAAGGAAAATGTTTCTGCTGCCGACAAAAGGGACATCGGGCAAACAATTGCCCCACGTTCACCACAAATACCCCTAAACCGAAGAAGTACGTTCGGAGGGTTGAGGAAGCAGAAGTCGAGGAAAAAGAAGACATTCCCCGACTAATCGAGATAGACGATGAAGATGACGAAGAAGCCAAAGTATCTCGCATCGCTATCGCCTCCCAGGATTTTTAAAACGGAACACTGCCTCGACGTCAGTAGTTCCTAATATGTGTGCGCCTGTACTTGTATCCACGTCAAAGAAATCAATGCGTATTCCACTGCAACTCATTGATCCTTTGCACACTATGAAAACTGTCGACACTCGCGCCCTCATCGACAGTGGCGCAGACATCAACTGCCTTGATTGGGACTTCGCCCGGAAACACAAACTCCCCCTAGACAAACTACCGACACCCATCCCTGTCAACAACATCGACCAAACCCCCAACGCCAAAGGGGCCATATGCTACACCGCCTCCCTCTTCACAAACATCGATGGAATCACCCAACACGTATGCTTCCATGTCATACATTGCGGGTCTGAGAACGTGATTCTCGGAACGCCCTGGTTACGACTCACGAACCCCTCCATCAATTGGTCGTCACAGATAATCAACATCCCCGAATCGGTAGACGAATCCACATCTCTCTACCACATCCATGTCGCCGACCTCAAGCGACACGAAGATGCTCAACCTCGAGCACCCCCCTCGAAACCACCTCGTCACGTCTTGGTCGAGACCATTCCCGACCACACCCTCTCCACATTCCTTGACATGCCGGATGGAAACCTCTATGTTCGACGTGCACTCCACGTTAACGCCTGCCAATGGGTCCTTAAGACTGGGTCCCGATACCACCAGACACATCCTAAGCTTGTTGCCAAGCTCACCACCGCCACGGAACTCGCAGCCGCTGCCGAGAAGGACAAGCCGAAAGTCACGCTCCCAGACGCCTATAAAGACTTCGCCCCAGTCTTTGCCAAAGAATCTGCCGATTCTCTTCCTCCCTCTAGACCCTACGACCACGAAATCAATGTGAAGGACTCGTTTACTCTGAAAATCGGCAAACTCTACCCGCTCACCCCCGAAGAGAAGAAAGCCACAGAAGACTTCCTCGATGAAAATCTCGCCGCAGGCAAGATCCGCCCCTCGAACTCCCCTCAAGCATCGCCATTTTTCTTCGTCAAGAAAAAGGATGGGAAACTCCGCCTGTTGCGACTACAAATTCTTTGCAGGCAATCACTATCCTAAACGTCGAGTGGAGAGAGTATTATCTTAGGGATGCTTTGTAGGCAGAGGACAAGAGAAC